>RJVU01018281.1:194887-219958 GCA_003731715.1 Anabarilius grahami
CAATTTTGTTTTCAATAATAATAATGATAATAATAATTATATTATTTGTTTTTTTTTATTACAAAGTTATAAATTTTTTATTGTTACAACGTTAATCATTGATACGTATAATTGCTACTTAATTTTATGATTATTATGATGATGACTTACTGATGGGGCTATGGAAGTACAAAAGACCAAAAGATGGGGAAGCTTTGTATTAGATAAAGACAGATGATTCATTATGTTTTTCTGTGCAACGTGGGACATTAATAGTTCTAATTATAATTAGTTATAATTCCTTGTCAAAAGGGATATTCCACATGGACAAACACATCAAGCAATGATGAATCGCCCAGAGGAATATGCCAATTTGAAGATTCCTCTTCAATGACTACATCATTTAAAACATACCGATCTGGCATTGAGAAACACCAGCCACTCGTGCCGAAGCTTCCCATCTTCTAAAAGACAGAGTATTAAGAGGGGTCTAAATCAAGGCTGGTTCCTACATTGCCCACTTTTACATCCAGGAGTGAATTATAGTGCCGTGGTGGTGGTGTTTGAAGAGCAGTTACACGTGTGGACAGTAGACGGCTTCGCTGAACAACCTGTCCTCTGTTTTCTCCAGAGATAAGTGGCAGTTAGAGAGGCCAGGGGTGAGGAGAGTCCGCCCGCTCTAACCTCCTGGCCTCTAGGGCTGCAGCTGGGAGAACAGGCCTCCTGTGAGACTTTTCGTCATGCGGGTTGTGTTTGCTTTCTTATGTCAATCAGTTTTAGTGGCAATAAAAGTAAGAAGAAAACCTCAGTATAGTTGAACTAAGTTCATAACATATTTTGGATTAACAACGATGGGTCAAAGTTAGTCCTGAGGTAAAGTTCTTGAAGGTTTTGGTCAGCGTTTTAGTTTCTAGGTTCCTTAAAGCAGTGGTTCTTAACTGATGGGTTTGCGAAAATGGGTCTCTGGTCTGGACTTTTTATCCACAAATGCTCGTCTTGCACTAACTCTGCGATGCGCCACGCATTACGTAATCATGTTGAAAAGGTCACGCGTGATGTAGGCGGAAGTAATGCAGTAGGGCGAAACTCTACATCTCATTTTCTTCTCCAACTTCAAATCGTCTGACATTGTTGTTTTACCTTTTTTTTTGTAAAGACTGCTTTAGTCTTTGCACGTTCGCTTTGTAAACACTTGCTCGGTACTTCCGCCTACATCACGCGTGACCTTTCCAACGTGATTACGTAATGCGTGGCGCATCACAGAGCTAATGCAAGATGAGCATTTGTGGTTAAAAAGTATATAATAATTTTTTTTTTAAATGACCAATCATTTCGCTAGATAAGACCCTTATTCCTCATCTGGGATCATGCAGAGCCCTTTGAAGCTGCATTGAAACTGCAATTTGGACCTTCAACCCATTGGTAACTGTTGACGTCCACTATATGGAGAAAAATCCTGGGATGTTTTCCTCAAAACCCTTAATTTCTTTTCGACTGAGTAAATTATCAGAAAATTTGTATTCTGAAGTGAACTAATCCTTTAAAGTCGACATGAAACGGAAGTTGCGATGGTCTTTTCTTGACTATTGTGAAGATTATACGAGTGAAACAAGCTTCTTGAGCATGAAAAAATGTAGGGCTGATTTTGTTCAGGAGAAGAGAAGAGAAGAGATTAGCATAATTCGCAATAACTTCACATTCGCATAATTTCTAACATTTTTTGTGGACATTTTTTGCTCACCAGATTGATGCCTTTAAGATTATGGGATTTAAAATTATTTATTTGTGATTTCTCACATTTGGCCCACCCAGTTTATGGTCTGATGGGTTTAGAGAGTCTGAGCCTGAGCTTAACATTGCAAGATTTCAACCAAATATCTCCGCTGTGTGTTGCATCATTGTTTTTCTTATTAAACATTTTGGAAGGCATTTGGGGTTTGTCATTAAATAAGGGGTTAATCATTCTGAATACAAGATTAGAATTCACACCATTTTGGGTTTTAAATAAAGGAATGCAAATATATAATTGGTGAGAAGTCAGCCTTGAACACACACTCCCACACAGAGAGTCCAGGAAGGAGCGTATCTCACTCTCATTACTGTACAGGCCTTGAGGAAGTGCAGAGGTATGACTGATGACAGTGCCAGGATAGTGGAGAGCTATTGCACAACAAAGAAAAAGACTGTGCCTCTGTGTGTGAGTGAGTGAGAGAGATAGAGAGAGTGAGAGCGAGAGAAAGGTGAAGGAGAAAATCTGTACCGTGACTGATGGAATCCAGCCTCTAGAGAACCGTACCAGGACCTCAACATCCAAAATATCAGCCACCACCATTACAACATCACCCCAGAGGCCTGGATCAGCTGCAGGCATTCCAACATATACACACTTCCACGTACTGCTTCTCTGAACTCTGGATGTTATCTCCGACTTTTGGATACACTTTTTTTGGTTTACTGGAGCATGCACTATTTGTTGGGGAAGTAAACTGATAATAATGTAATGCTTTTGCATAGATCGAGTTGTGTTAAAGCAGTAAGAAAATTTGCATTTTACTATGGTTAAGAAGTGTTGTTAGGTATGACAGGGTGTTTAAATCACCCTTAACCATTTCAGTGTTGTTATTGTAAACTAAACTATTAAAAATCTTTGAAATCAATTGAAATAAAGCTGTGGCTTATTGCTTTTAGAAACAGTATTATGATAAACGACACAAATGTTCACTAAATAATCACACTTATTAATAATATTCTAGCAAGTTATAGGCTAATGAACTATAGGCTAACTGTAGGCTGTTTACATTTGCCAAATAAATTTAAATATATAAAGTTTTAATGATAACATATAAATGTTTCAAGACATACTGTACCAGTTATTATGATATTCTTCCATATCCACAACTTGGTGTGATTTGGGCTTTTTCTTTTTTTAACTTATTAAAAAAAAAATCCCATGTGAAGAACTACATTACCCATGAATCCCAAGCAGAGAAGCTGATGTTGCCATGAAAACGGAAATTGCTGAAAAATAGACAATACTTTCATATTACGCCATTGTTTCTGATTTGATGACATCATTCACAATGGGCTGAGTCTTTTTTCCCGATTTTCATGTGTGACCCTGGACCACAAAACCAGTCATAAGGGTCCATTTTTTTAAAATTGAGATCATCTGAAAGCTGAATAAATAAGATTTCCATTGATGTATGATTTGTTATAGAACAATATTTGGCCGATACAACTATTTGAAAATCTGGAATCTGAGGGTGCAAAAAAAACTCGAAATATTGAGAAAATCGCCTTTAAAGTTGTCCAAATGAAGTCCTTAGACAGGTATATCCACTCACAAAATATCTTCATTGAACATGATCTTTACTTAATATCCTAATGATTTTTGGCATAAAAGAAATATCGATAATTTTGACCCATACAATGTATTGTTGGCTATTGCTACAAATATACCCGTGCGACTTATGACTGCGTTTGTGGTCCGGGGTCACATATACTTTTTTTGCTTAAACAGAAGTTATAAAAATTATAGAAAAGCATAGAAAAAATACCTCCAGAAAAAAAGGCCACTATTTTTATAGGCTGTTTTACTATGGCATCAAAATGTAACTCATCCAATTAGATTTCAGAGTCTGAACATTGAGGTTTATTGAGGTGCAGTGACTCTTTGGATATTCTTCAGAATGCTTTTCATAAAATATATATTGTGCTGTACCACTACTGATATGGCATTGACTTTAAGTTATAGCTATATAAGTTATATAAACATCACCAGAAAGAGCAAAAGGAGACAGAATGACTTATTAAAAGAATGAAGAAAGACAGAGACCGGTTACGTTCATCCTAAATGACAAACCTGAGTGAGAATTACACCACGGTAAAGCCCTCACATCCTCACCGTCAAGCCACATTTAATCCCATAATGGCCGCCGACCTCCTGATAAACAAGCACATGTGAGGCAGAGGGTCAGGGATCCACCTCGCTCATCTTACCTCTGAGTTAATCCAATAATTTATCACTCCCTCTCGCCCTTATCTTATCAGGTGAATGAACGGGCTCATTGATCGACCACCACTCGGGTCATAAAGGTGTCGTGCACGGCCAGCTGGTCTGGTGAAGGGACCAGCTTGAGGTGTTATCAAGAATCAGATGTAGCTCTTCTCTTGTGTGAAGGCATCTTTCCTCCTGAACTTGTCGCTTTTTATAAGCTCATCACTTTTTGTAGTTTCTAAAATTAATGGAATTTTTTTGAATAATGTTAATGTATCATAATGTTTAAGTGTTGTGAACTGAACTGAAATGTCATGTGAGCTACATACTGTATGCCAATTTATCTGTTCAGATAAAATAATAATAAAAGCGCCATCTCTACGCCAACTATGAAAAGCCAAACCAATGTTTATTCTCGTTTTATTAAGAGCTCTGTCACATTCTCTTTTTGCCAACAGAGTACCCCGGGAATCGGGTCTCCTTTAGGACCCTGAGTGATTCCATTGGATTAACATACTTTTAATAGGTAGTATTTTTAACAACTGATTATATTTCCTGCAAAATCACATGTTTTTTTTAGTTAGTTTATGTACTAGCATAGCATACAACTACCCGATTAGCCTGCTAGCTTAGCTTATATTATATTAGGTGTGTTTTTTGCTTCCAATATCTGTTTCCAGTTTGTTTTCCAGCATGATGTTTATGCACTTGATGTAATAAACATCATACAATAGGTTATAATTAGTCAAGACATCACAATAACTTTTGATCAGGCATAGGACTGGGTCCTAAAGGAGACCTGATTCCTGGAGGTGGAATGAATTTCTCATGACAGTGGCAAAGTAGCTGCTCAGACTTTTTATATAAATTGACAATTGCAAGAAAAAAAAGTCAGAATTGTGAGATAAAAGTATATATTAATGTATATATATAGGCCTTACTTTAAATCACGTGCCAGCTAAATCTAAAATACACATTAGAATATTGAGCCTAAAACTTAACTTACATTCTATATTAAATGAGAAGGAGCTTTTGTTTATTTTGGAAAACCACAAAAGGTTGTCTTCTAATGGAAAGGTACTGGATGGATGGAATCACTTTAAGCTTTCCAAGAAGGCTTTTTGAATACTCGCTTTGAGAAAGATGGAGCAAAAATTGAAAAAGACTGCCGTGCATCAACACACGCTTTATTTTGGAGACATTCTTCAACCGCTGCATGTCTACATCAAATTAACGCTCCTTTTGAGAGTTTTGATGGGCCTGAGATGCCCCTAAACCTTCAAGACTAAAGACTGGAGTCAAACTTTTATCAGCGTTTGGAAGGATCACAGACAAGAGAGTTCAGTGAGAGTGTGAGTTTCTTTCATCTTGTGGTATCAGAGCCAAAAAACAGGCCGCTGATTAGCAGGTCTTTCTTTTTTTTTTACAGTCATCTGAGGGAAAAATTAAGGTGCACACATACAGAGAGAATGAGAAATTTAGATAAAAACAGGAATTGCAGGCTTTGGCTATCATTTGTTTTGTCCCAAAACCCATTATGTCCCCTGGCCAACAACTATCAAACACAAGACTGCTAGTCATTGGTCATTTCAAGCTGTTGCGGTGCTATAGTTTCATTCGCCTGCCCTCATTTGAAGATCTCCATTTCAAGACCAATTATTCTTTCGATTTAAGTGGCGAGTAGAAACGCAACCAGAGTCCATTGGAAGTGGACTGTGCAGGAGTTACACAAAGCAGCCACCTCGCCTTCAAAGGGCACTCGGACCAAATCTAGGACAGAGATTAAGCGCTGTCTCTGTGAGATATAGCGGGACTTTTCGGCATGAGTAATAGGGTGGAGAAGCTCGCTGATTTATGCAGCACTGGGGGCCAAGCAAATTGTTTAAGATGGAAAAGGCTAGACGGCCACAACTTGGGCTCCAGATAAAGATAAAATATCAGCAGATAGCTGTACATTTCCATGGGTGTTTTAATATACAGTGGGTACGGAAAGTATTCAGACCCCCTTACATTTTTCACTCTTTGTTATATTGCAGCCATTTGCTAAAATCATTTAAGTTCATTTTTTTCCTCATTAATGTACACACAGCACGCCATATTGACAGAAAAACACAGAATTGTTGACATTTTTGCAGATTTATTAAAAAAGAAAAACTGAAATATCACATGGTCCTAAGTATTCAGACCCTTTGCTCAGTATTTAGTAGAAGCACCCTTTTGATCTAATACAGCCATGAGTCTTTTTGGGAAAGATGCAAGAAGTTTTTCACACCTGGATTTGGGGATCCTCTGCCATTCCTCCTTGCAGATCCTCTCCAGCTCTGTCAGGTTGGATGGTAAACGTTGGTGGACAGGCATTTTTAGGTCTCTCCAGATATGCTCAATTGGGTTTAAGTCAGGGCTCTGGCTGGGCCATTCAAGAACAGTCACGGAGTTGTTGTGAAGCCACTCCTTCGTTATTTTAGCTGTGTGCTTAGGGTCATTGTCTTGTTGGAAGGTAAACCTTCGGCCCAGTCTGAGGTCCTGAGCACTCTGGAGAAGGTTTTCGTCCAGGATATCCCTGTACTTGGCCGCATTCATCTTTCCCTCGATTGCAACCAGTCGTCCTGTCCCTGCAGCTGAAAAACACCCCCACAGCATGATGCTGCCACCACCATGCTTCACTGTTGGGACTGTATTGGACAGGTGATGAGCAGTGCCTGGTTTTCTCCACACATACCGCTTAGAATTAAGGCCAAAAAGTTCTATCTTGGTCTCATCAGACCAGAGAATCTTATTTCTCACCATCTTGGAGTCCTTCAGGTGTTTTTTAGCAAACTCCATGCGGGCTTTCATGTGTCTTGCACTGAGGAGAGGCTTCCGTCGGGCCACTCTGCCATAAAGCCCCGACTGGTGGAGGGCTGCAGTGATGGTTGACTTTCTACAACTTTCTCCCATCTCCCGACTGCATCTCTGGAGCTCAGCCACAGTGATCTTTGGGTTCTTCTTTACCTCTCTCACCAAGGCTCTTCTCCCCCGATAGCTCAGTTTGGCCGGACGGCCAGCTCTAGGAAGGGTTCTGGTCGTCCCAAACGTCTTCCATTTAAGGATTATGGAGGCCACTGTGCTCTTAGGAACCTTAAGTGCAGCAGAAATTTTTTTGTAACCTTGGCCAGATCTGTGCCTTGCCACAATTCTGTCTCTGAGCTCTTCAGGCAGTTCCTTTGACCTCATGATTCTCATTTGCTCTGACATGCACTGTGAGCTGTAAGGTCTTATATAGACAGGTGTGTGGCTTTCCTAATCAAGTCCAATCAGTATAATCAAACAAAGCTGGACTCAAATGAAGGTGTAGAACCATCTCAAGGATGATCAGAAGAAATAAACAGCACCTGAGTTAAATATATGAGTGTCACAGCAAAGGGTCTGAATACTTAGGACCATGTGATATTTCAGTTTTTCTTTTTTAATAAATATGCAAAAATGTCAACAATTCTGTGTTTTTCTGTCAATATGGGGTGCTGTGTGTACATTAATGAGGAAAAAAAATGAACAAATGATTTTAGCAAATGGCTGCAATATAACAAAGAGTGAAAAATTGAAGGGGGTCTGAATACTTTCCGTACCCACTGTAGAGTATGTATGGTTGAAGGGGGGTCTTTGTTGAATGAAACGTCACTGATCCAAGAATCTGAGTGAATTTTAATGAGGCTATATGTAAGAATTTTCATGTATTAATATCTTTTTATTGGCAATGTGTGAAAAGTTTGTAAGGAAACTTAAAAAACGAGACCTTCTCGACTTCCTATATGTTGTCTATGAAGCCTGTAGACTGATTTTTATGTTAAGGACTCGGGAAGTTTTTGCCGGGAAAATCAAAAGGATGTGACGTTTAAGCGCACTATCGAGTAGGGGTGGGTGAAAAAAATCGATGCATGGATGCATCGCGATTCTCTCTTCAACGATTCTGAGCTTATTTTTAACCGCAGTTGCAAGATGACGCTTCGTGTGCTTACGGTGCGTGTCCACCGGCGTGGAGCAGAGCGAGCGTTTTCATTTCATTCATGTGGAAGTTGAGCTTCACTCTCGCGAGGCGGAAGATGCTCAACTTCCATAGAAATGAACTGAATACGCTCGCTCCGCGCCAGTGGACACGCACCGTCAGAAACAACTGTATTCTGCTTGTTTCCATTTCCTCTCATACACACACCACTCGAACCTTTTATAAAATAATCCTTCATACAGCTCGGAAAAGCTAGAGTGAATTATGCGCGCTCATTGCGCGGACATTCGCGTGGTTCATCATTGCACAGGATATGCGCTGTGAGAGAAACGCGCTTGCAGCTTGCGTTCTCGCCTGCCGGTAGGCTTATTTTCCTCACAAAAGCTCTACAAAGGCATCATTTATGTTGTTTGGAGTGCTGTGGGCTTATATTTTAAAAAATATGAAACTCACTGACAGAAGGCTGCTTTCAATTTTCACGTGCACTTTGTGAAGGGCGCTCGCGCAAGTGGCTGTCTGCGACTCCGTTTAAGTGTTTAAATGTAGTCTACTTGCATCTCAAAATGCTTTTATGACGCGAAATTAATGTAAACACAGTCAGTTAGATGTCTTAAAGGATTAAACAGACAGGACAAAAACATCTTAGGCTATATTTCAAATGATATCTGTGCATTATTGTGAATGCAGCTTATTTGATCTTCCGCTGTCTATGATGAAATCAGTAGCTAATAACCAATCAACCGTAAAGCTGAAAAAGAGAAAAATCCCTCACAGATTTTGAATGAAAAACGTTCAGATACTCTTTAATACTGAAAGCACTCTTTGTTTATTGCTTGTAATGTTTCGTTGTTCCTCTTTATTATTGTTACAGTCGTGCTCAAAAGTTTACATACCCCTTGCAGAATCTGCTAAATGTTAATTATTTTAACAAAATAAGAGGGATCATGCAAAATGTGTTATTTTTTATTTAGCACTGTCCTAATTAATACATTTTGCATAAAAGATGTTTACATTTAGTCAAAAAATAGCTGAATTTATAAAAAATGACCCATTCAAAAATGTACATTCTTAATACTGTGTGTGGTTACCTGGATGATCCACGACTGTCTTTATGATTTGTGATGGTTGTTCATGAGTCTCTTGTTTGTCCTGAACAGTTAAACTGCCCAACATTCTTCAGAAAAATCCTCCAGGTCCTGCAAATACTTCAGTTTTCCAACATCTTTAGCATGTTTGAACTCTTTCCAGCAGTGACTGTGTGATTTTGAGATTCATCTTTTCACACTGAGGACGACTGAGGGACTCAAATACAACTATTAAAAAAGGTTCAAACATTCACTGATGCTCCAGAAGGAAACACAATGCATTTTGAACCGGGGGGTGAAAACTTTTTGAATTTAAAGATCAAGATAAATTTTACTTAATTTGTCTTCCGGGAAACATGTGATTATCTTCTGTAGCTTCCGATGGGCAGTACTAAATGAAAAAAATAGATATTTAAACAAAATAAGACAAATTTGGACATCTTCATCTTGTTCAAAAGTTTTCACCCCCCGGTTCTTAATGCATCGTGTTTCCTTCCTGGAGCATCAGTGAATGTTTGAACCGTTTTTAAAAGTTGTGTTTGAGTCCCTCAGTCGTCCTCAGTGTGAAATGATGGATCTCAAAATCACACAGTCACTGCTGGAAAGAGTTCAAACATGCTAAAGATGTTGGAAAACTGAAGAATTTGCAGGACCTGAAGGATTTTTCTGAAGAATGTTGGGCAGTTTAACTGTTCAGGACAAACAAGAGACTCATGAACAACCATCACAAATCATAAAAACAGTCGTGTATCATCAAGGTAACCACACACAGTATTAAGAATCAAGGGTATATACATTTTTGAATGGGTCATTTTTATAAATTCAGCTATTTTTTTACTATATCTAAACATCTTTTATGCAAAATATCTTATTCAGCACAGTGCTAAATAAAAAATAACACATTTTGCATGATCCCTCTTATTTTGTTAAAATAATTAACATTTTGCAGATTCTGCAAGGGGTATGTAAACTTTTGAGCACGACTGTATTTAAAAATCTTAACATACAATTGTATTAATTATTTTTTTAAACTAGTAATTATTTAAAAAGTTCTTATAAATACATAGACTGTGTATTAAAAAAATAAACAAATAAGGTTATGAAACTAATTAATTAATAAGAAAAAAAAGTGGATCAAGAATCGTTTTGGAAAACATAGCCAGATCTATAGCCTATATATAATCTCATATATTTTATAATTAAACTATCAACAGTGTAATAACCTCATCTGTCGACATGATGGCGATGAATCGCAGTGCTGCTGCAAATATCCACATCGCTATGATCAGATGCTTCCTTAAATGATGCCTTCTCACCGCTGTCATTTTTGTTGTTTATTTTGTTACTGAAAAGCGCGCAGCACATATTTTCATAAAACCGTCGCTCTCAGCACAGCAGTGTGGACGGCGTCGAGATGATCATTCACGTCAACAATAGTAGGCTATATCGCTGCAAAGTTATTTCCAACTTCTTTTTGGCGAAGAACGAAAAAGAACTTCGTCGTGAGTACACCTATATATATCGTGGTCTTAAATCACGTTCAGCCTCGTGCAAGCAATAAGTTGCTGGCTGCAGTTCACTTAACGGCCACCGGTGTCGCTAAAAACAAGGTTTTCTGAATTCCATAGCCAAAGACTTTGATATAGCCCCTTTAACAGCGAGGGAAAACTGAACCTATCGTCTCTCGTACTGTATGTAAAATCCGAAGATCACTTACTTTGCTAACGAAAAATATACAGCTAAATTCAGTTATTATAAAATTACCTGCAGATTTATATAATAAAGCCCACAATCAAAATGAGAAAATAATTATCAAGCGATCATTTTAAGATTTTCTCTACATAACTATAAAAAAAAAAAATTCAGAGCAGGACTGGAGCTTCACATTTCATCAAGTTAATGCCAAGAGTTTAATTTTAATTTTTTTTTTTTTTTTTTACAAAAAACAATGACTGTGTCGATAACAGATATATACGACAAACATACAAATAAAGCTCATCTAAAAAAACAAAAAAACATTTCCATCCAAATATGTTTCACATTTCTTTTCATTACTTATGTGAGTCACATTTCCCATTTTGCCTAGATTTCAATTTTTTTTGGTGTTTTGGCTGAGGATTGAAACTAATATTTACAACTTCACCACAATCGCTCAGCCACATAACCAGTGTGACCTACTCATAAATTAACCGGTAAGGTCAAAAAGAGTGGATTTTTACAAACAGCATGGATGAGTACTTCAATGGAGAGAGTTTTACAATACAATTCAGATACAACATGTTGAGGACGGATAGTTTGAATGTGTTTTACAAGGCGAAACTGTTGTTACTTTTTAATTTACAACAAACATAATAAATTAGTCTAAAAACTACTTAATTAATTGTTAGATACATAATATTTCACATCCCAAATCTCAAAATCTTATTAAAAGACATAAGGTTTCCTCACTGGAAACAGATACTTGTACATTGACTCCACTGACTGTACTCTTGTATTAGGGCCCGTTGCAAGCTGCCTCTAGGGGGCACTGCACATGCAGATAAAGAGTAGTGTTGTCTTGTCTTGCAACTCCATGACCTGAACTTTTATAAAGGAAAACAGACTATTGGTTTTCCTTTAACAAGTTGCAGTTTATAATTTGGGACGGGGGCCGCACCAGCACCCAGGAGAAGCCACTGCCAAAGGGACGCGGCTCAGATGGCCAGCTGCAGCTTCGTCAGATTCCTCTGGTGCATATTGTGGTGCCGGACAAGCTCATCAGACCTGGCAAACTTCTTCTGACAGTTTGGCCATCTGCAGTTGAAGGGTTTCTCACCTGAGAGAGAGAAAAAGATTCAGACATTAGGATGGAATTGAAGGTAAACGTAGAGAACAATAAGGAATATCAGCATTATTAAATAATATTGAGGTCACCTAAGAACATACTGGTGTGTTATATTTCTATATTTCTCTTTTTTTACTTTTTGCCCCGAACGATGCCGCACAACCTCTCTATTAAAGGGTTAGTTCACCCCAAAATGAAAATCCTGTCATTAATTACTCACCCGCATGTTGTTCCACACCTGTAAGACCTTCATTCATCTTCGGAACACAAATTAAGATATTTTTCATAAAATCCAATGGCTCAGTGAGGCCTGCATAGCCAGCAAGACAAGTAACACTTTCAAATGCCCAGAAATCTACTAAAAACACATTTAAAACAGTTCATGTGACTACAGTGGTTCAACCTTAATGTTATGAAGTGACGAGAATACTTTTTGTGCACCAAAAAAACCAAAATAACGACTTTATTCAACAATATGTAGTGATGGGCGATTTCAAAACACTGCTTCATGAAGCTTCGAAGCTTTGCGAATCTTTTATTTCGAATCAGTTTTTCAGAGCTTGTATCAAACTGCCAAAGTCACGCCCCCCAGTGGTGAACCACTGTAACAAAGCCTCGTTTACTGAAATCACGTGACTTTGGCAGTTTGATACATGCTCCGAACCACTGATTTGAAACAAAAGATTCGCAAAGCTGTGTTTTGAAATCGCCCATCACTAGATATTGTTGAATCAAGTTGTTATTCTGTTTTTTTGGCACACAAAAAGTATTCTCGTCGCTTCATAACATTAAGGTTGAACCACTGTAGTCACATGAACTGTTTTAAATGTGCCTTTAGTAGATTTCTGGGCATTGAAAGTGTTAATTGTCTTGCTGGCAATGGAGGCCTCACCGAGCCATCGGATTTTATCAAAAATATCTTAATTGATGAACGAAGGTCTTACGGGTGTGGAACGACATGAGGCTGAGTAATTAATGACAGAATTTTCATTTTTGGGTGAACTAACACTTTAAATTCATGCATGTAATAATTTAATGCTCATATATTTTAAAACATTTAATCACTATCGAAACGATTCATTCGATTCTTAGCATTTTAAATCGATTATTGACCCAAAGAAACGATTCGTTTCATTTATGTATTATATTTATCCATTATATTAGTATCCATTATATAAATGTTTGAGCTCATCCGATAAACTTTCACAAACTTTTTGAGTTCTTTGCGAGTGAATGCAAAGTTTCACAGAGGAACGCGAAGGTTTTGCGAGCGATGGCAAAGTTTCTCGGGAAGTGCAACGGTTTTGCGAGAGAATGCAAAAGCACTGAAATAGTTTTTTACTCCTATCCCATATTTTTTCCACCACCATGTACCTTTAGGGGCTCCGTAGTCTATCCGTAGTTGAGAACCACTGCAATTCATTCAAAAAAGCAACTGATTTTTCAGCGTTCACTTTCCAATACCAACTGAAAACATAATACTAAAGAAAGGTGACCTCTGAAAGTTTAAACATTCATCAAAGAGTGGAAAGAGAGGAGCAAATCATGAAAAAATGAAAAGGTTTACGCACTTGTTTTACCTGTATGTGTCCGGGTGTGGGTCTTAAGGTGGTCTGACCGTGAGAACTTTCTCTGACAGGTTTCACACTGGAATGGCTTAACGCCTACACACACATAGGAACACACAAGTGTGGTCACACTCACACACACAAGGAGAGAACGAGTACAGGCTACAGAAGAGAGGCCATGCCAAAAAGTGTCAGAATGAAAAAAAATTATCTTTTATTAAGTATGTGGGACCAATGTCTAAAGAGAGTCTGGCCAGTATAGCAATACATCGACAAACACTTGAGCTAAATGTGCCTGATTGAGGAACTCATAAAACTGTAATGTCTTCACACACTTTGAACGCGAGTGAAAATGTAAACATTTAGACAGCCTTAAAGGGATAGTTCACCCAAAAATGAAAATTCTGTCATCATTTACTCACCCTCATGTTATTCCAAACCTGCATGATTTTCTTTCTTCTGTTGAACACAAAAGAAGATATTTTGAAGAATGTTGGTAACCATCCCATTGACTTCCATAGTATTTTTTTCCTACTATGGAAGCCAATGGGTGCCGTCAACTGTCTGGTTACCACCATTCTTTAAAATATCTTCTTTTGTAGAAGAAAGAAATTCATACAGGTTTGAAACCACTCGAGGGAGAGTAAGTAATGCCAAAATATTCAATATCCCTTTAAGTAAACAACTGCAGCACCTTTTTGTAGAAGATATGAGGAATTAGCATCATTAGCATGATTCAACTTGCATATGGCGGCGTCACTATTGGAAAATTCTCATTCTAGTATACTACTCTAATTTTACCATATCTTTCTATAGCAGAACTAGTAAGAATAGTATGCTAGTATGCGGTTCCAAATTCAGCATGTGAGTTTGGGGATTGTGGGAAATCCAAAAATCAACAAATCTACATACACATTTTAAAAGTGTGATAAACTGTACTTATTTTTCACAAGAGGGATTAGATATGAAGCTCTAATCTTTTTTGTCCCTTACCGAATAGTTTCATATGCTACCAAGGAAATACTAGAGGGAAAACAGGAAGAGAGAAATAATAAGGGACAGAGGCGCAAACCTGTGTGTCTTCTCTGGTGTCGTTTTAGCTGGTCTGATCTGGAGAACCTGCGACCACAGTCTGTGAAGTCACACTGATAGGGTTTCTCCCCTATGAGTTTAATACAACCAAACATGTTGATGATAACCTTAGCATTCATGCTAATGGTATTTAATCACATTTGTGGGTTGTCTTACCTGTGTGTTTACGGCTGTGCATCTGTAAGTGAGAAAGTTTAAAGTATCTTTTGTTACAGCCCGGATAGGCGCACATAAACGGCCTTTTTTCGTTGGTCTCAGATGAACGCACAATGGCGGGTGTAATGCCCGGTACTCTCCGCACATCCTGTGAGAAAGTCGACAACATTCAATTCGTGCTACAACAAACGCTAAGACATCCAAACCCAGTGCCCATGGGGATAACCGCTAATGATTAGCATGCCCAATTGGTTCATTACTGCAGAATTAGCTGTGAAATGATCATTCAGATTTACCCATGCTACTGATATGAGCTCTAACTGTGAACAGTTAGTCACGGATGTTAGGCAGACCCTATTTCACTGCTTCACTCCCCCCGTTCCTCCCGTTTCCCTCATTTGCCCACTGCTAAAGCCCATCTGCTCTTAATTAACTAGTGCTTAGCATAATGGCGTTTCCGTACGCTGGCACGGTAATGAATGAGTGTTAAGTGTTATTGATAAGTAAATTACTAAAACTGTTCTACTGCTGTAATGCCAGACTTATGTATTGACCCCACGGGGATGATAACACAGCAGGCTAGCCAATACAACCCAGCGGGCTAGCATGCTACGTCTGATTTGTATGTGACAGTTTAGTTCAGAGTAGCTGTTCTAAATGATACATTTTAACTAATGCATTGTATACATTTGCGTACATCTATCTATCTAACTATCTATCTATCTATCTATCTATCTATCTATCTATCTATCTATCTATCTATCTACCTGTCTATCTATCTACCTGTCTGTCTGTCTGTCTATCTGACATTTTTCTATCTATCTATCTATCTATCTATCTATCTATCTGTCTGTCTGTCTGTCTGTCTATCTGACATTTTTCTATCTATCTATCTATCTGTCTGTCTATCTGACATTTTTCTATCTGTCTGTCTGTCTGTCTATCTATCTGTCTGTCTGTCTGACATTTTTCTATCTATCTGTCTGTCTGACATTTTTCTGTCTATCTATCTATCTATCTATCTGTCTGTCTGTCTGTCTATCAGACATTTTTCTATCTATCTATCTATCTATCTATCTGTCTATCTGACATTTTTCTATCTATCTGTCTGTCTGTCTATCTATCTATCTATCTGTCTGTCTGTCTGACATTTTTCTATCTATCTATCTGTCTATCTATCTATCTATCTGTCTGTCTGTCTGTCTATCTGACATTTTTCTATCTATCTGTCTGTCTGTCTATCTATCTATCTGTCTTTCTGTCTGTCTGTCTGACATTTTTCTATCTATCTATCTATCTGACATTTTTCTGTCTATCTATCTATGTATCTATCTATCTATCTATCTATCTGTCTGTCTGTCTGTCTATCTATCTATCTATCTGTCTATCTGTCTGTCTGTCTATCTATCTGACATTTTTCTATCTATCTGTCTGTCTGTCTATCTATCTATCTGTCTTTCTGTCTGACTATCTGACATTTTTCTATCTATCTATCTATCTATCTGTCTGTCTATCTGACATTTTTCTATCTATCTGTCTGTCTGTCTGACATTTTTCTATCTATCTATCTATCTGACATTTTTCTGTCTGTCTATCTATCTATCTATCTATCTATCTATCTATCTGTCTGTCTGTCTGTCTGTCTATCTGACATTTTTCTATCTATCTATCTATCTATCTATCTATCTATCTATCTGTCTGTCTGTCTGACTATCTGACATTTTTATATCTATCTATCTATCTATCTATCTATCTATCTATCTATCTATCTATCTATCTATCTATCTATCTATCTATCTATCTATCCCCCCACCCCCTGTCCAAAGCTGAAAAATTGACCATCACACATTTATACAATAAGAAAAGAAAGAGCAAACAGAGAAGTGAAGAAAGGCATCCCATTCTGAATGAGAGCAGCTCTGGAGTGTCTCTTCTTTTACTGCTTTAAGGCCGCTGACAGACATTAATTAAGAGCTAATGATTTATATGCATGAGCAGCAGGCAACTGGAAACTGCAGCTTTACAGCTAATGGACTTTTTTTAAGTGATTCCTCTTCGCTTTTCATCCTGAAATGCCTTTCAAATCTCTCAGCTATTCTGGCAGGGGCCTGCTTCCTCTCGCATAGTCTTCTCATTGCGTCAGATGGTTTTCTTCAGCACCTACTTTTTAAATTACATTTGTCTCTTTTTTTATTAGTTATTTAAGGCACTGTATCACACTTCTAAATCTTTTTTTTTCTTTTCTTTTTGAGTTATTCATTTTAGCAAGTTGTATAATCAACATTTTGATTAAGGATTGAGTATGTAAGTCCCTGTGTGTCTTTGTACGCCGTGGCCTGACCTTGGCCCAATGTGAACACATCCCAAGAGCACAAAGAGTTTTAGTGTGTCCTGAGAGTGAACTCAAGTGTGGTGTGAGTAAGAGATACTGACCTGAAGGCCTCTGAAGACACCGTGGGTGTGGATGCGGTACTGCGTGCTGCAGCTGTAGACCATGGGTGTGTTGGGGTCACTCTCATACCCTCCTGCGTGGCTGTTTGTGTTCAAAGGGGAGAATATTTTGTTGTTGTGATCAGATGGAATAAAGTGAGCTTTCTCAGATAACAGGAAATGCAAAATGATTGCTATAAGCATTAATCTTGTGATAACATTTTGCGACTTTTAAAACAGTTTGGGATCAGTGAGATTTAAAAAAAAATAATAATAATACTTTTATTCACCAACGATGCATTACATTTATCAAAAGTGACAGTTTTTATAATGTTACAAAAGATTTATATTTCAAATAAATGCTTTTTCTAAACTTTTCTATTTCTACCCAGAAAAATAATGCATCACGTTTCCAGAAAAAATATCAAGCAGCACATCTGTTTTTAACATTGATAATAATAAGAAATGTTTCTTGAGCATCAAATCAGCATATTAGCATGATTTCTAAAGTTCTTTTAACTGTAATATTATTTCACAATATTACTGTTTTTACTGTATTTTTGATCAAATAAAGACCTTAGTGAGCATAAGAGACTTCTTTTAAACAAACAAAAAAATCTTACAGACCCCCAAACTTTTGAACATTTTTGTACATATTTTGTACACTGAAAAAAAGTAATAGTATGAAAAATTTTGCTCAAAAATAAGACAAAATACTGATTAATAAAATATTATTTTCTGAAATGAGGAGATCTGTTATAACATGTTGAAAAAAACTATATTTATTATATATTTAATGAATAATTTAATGTTTGTCTTAAACTCCACAGCTAATTGCATTGATATGGTACTATAACTAGAATATCACGAAGACATGCTTTTTGATGCATGTAAAAATATCAAAAATTGCTAAAGCAACTGTTCACAAAATATAATTCTACCTCATAACTTTCGTATTTATGTACAACAGCAGATAAAGTCCTTCCTAAATCTCTCCATGCATTATTTCACAAAGTTTGGATGACATATAGAGGGCATTGCTAGCCATAAAATACACAGATTCATGTCTTTGTAACTCATCCTGACATTGGGGCAAATTGCCCCCCGTTTCAAAGAGCAATATTTTTGCCCCAAACATTTGAGGTAGGGCCAGACAGAGAGATGAATGGGGAATGTATGGTCTTGCTCACTGTTGAACTTCTGCCTGAACCTTAGCGGTATGCCTTTTTACGTCACGCTGTAAATACATGTTTCTCAAGACAATTCTACATCATGTTTTCTCTTTGGAGAAAAGACCACACATTATGTTACTGCGAAGATCTTTGCCTTCCTTGAATAAAATTTCACAAATTTAGTGTAACAGTTCATGAGGTATAAAGTTCTCTTTCTCTCTAGACCAGCCAGACAGAAAGACAGTCCAAAACAGCATCCTGCAGTAAATCTTCTCACAGTTCATTCATTCACCCAAGCCGAACCACCTTGGTCTTGCGACAGACGTGGGATTTGGAGGAATGCTAAGAGCTTTAGATAGTTGGATGTATATAGGAATGATTAAGTTTGGCTTGAGGAGCCACAGCAATGCTTCCATGGCAGCCCCCTTGAGATCGATCAGCGTGTCTGATTTTTCCTCAACTGAAACCAGCACCGTCCCTCTCATTTATCAGCACATGAATCATTCCGTCACCCAGGGCTCCTCTGTCTCTTTCAGAGAGGCTGGAGAGAGGTCACAGCCTCCTCCCCGCCTGGCTGAACGTGACTGCGGATTCTCGCTTGGGTCCCAGGGGGAGTAGAGGCTGTCCCATTGTGCACTGATGCACTTCCACCTCCCCCCTGCACGGCTCCCTTCCTCCCGGCGGGCCGGCGCTCGGCCTGGTCAAGGCTGAGGTGCCACTGGCAGAAATATATGGCAGGATATCATTCTCTAGCCAGACAAAACAGAGGCTAATTCTGCATGTGCACACTCTACTCTCTGGCACAAACAGAAAGATGAGAAGAAAGTTGAGGGGAAAATATTTTTGCTTGCGGGAATCAGACTACACTGGTTGCGCTGTATGTTTTTAATTCACTAAAATGTTACTGAAAAACGCATACGAGTTACATACAAGTTAGTTGTAAGCTGCATGTGTTTGATTCACTAAAAAGAATCAGAAGTCATTCGTTCAGTCGGACTGCACTGGTTGAGCTGTATGTTTCTGATTCACTAAAAAGAACCGACTCATTAGAATCATTTACAAGAGTCACAAGAGTTCAGAATCAGACTACACTGTTGAGGTGTATGTTTTTGTTTCACTATAAAAGACTTCTTATAAGAGTTATTCTTATTATAATCTGAGGAATAAAGAGAAAGTTGTTGTAACTTATAGGTTACATGCAATATCCAATGTGCCCCAAACTTCATATGTTCCTTAAAAGTCCGACCTGAAGATATATGCCAATATTCAGTTTAAGTCATAGCACCACAGACTGGCAACATATTAAAACAATATTTAAATATGCCATAAAGTGTTAAACATGCAAGCAACATGCTACACCCAAGTGTGCCGCACAAGTCCTGAAAAGTGAAGCCAAAGCATTTCGATCGCCCCCTGGTGGCTGGCTGCAGTACAGGCCATAAACCCTGCCCTATCCACGTAATCGAATGGGACGCGAGCCAAACTAAAAAATACAATTACACTTCAAAATAATTTATTCCAGAGATGGTTTCTGTCATTTTAGGTAGTTCTTATGCAAACATATGTCGAAGCGTGTTTGTTTTTCCAATAAGTTTGGTTTTAATTATTTCATGCAATAAAAACGGGGTGTTATGTCATAAAGCTGTGCTTGCAAATGAGCGGGAGAATGGGCAGGACCTTGATACCTCTGCTCCTCCTCAGGATCACTACTGGCTCCAAACTATATAATCGGAAACAACCATTACTGGGTTATTTTGGCTTAATTTTTCTACAGCGAAAATAAGCAGAGACGCGCTGTCTATGCTAGCAACACTTAGCTAGGGTTAAAGCATGTTATTAATGCCATGAAACAGGAAGTTGTTGTAACTCAAACATACAATGTCCAATCTGCCACAAACGTCATAGTGCCACCAGCTGGTAGCAGGAACTGTGGCACATATAAATGACTTTGACACAATCCTACTGTATTTACCCATTTAAATGCATATTGCTCAAAGTTCACTGCTTTCCTAAGGCCACCGGGTAACGGTGGCACAAGTTCGAGGCCCGTTAATTGTTTCTTGCAGCTTTATTTCGTATTGTAATTGGACTACATTGATCGAGCTGTCTGTTTGGCGCTGTTGATTTAGTTGATTAAGTAGCGCAGGAAACTGTCACAACCTTTTAGTACAGTTTTCTGTAAGAATGGCAAATGAATGCGCTTGCAACAACATATAACAGACCCGAACGGCATTCGGTTCTGCTATTTGAAAAAATTGTTAATTAGAACCGCTTAGTAAACTCCATTTCTTAATTCTCAAGCCTACTGTTTTATCCAATTAATAACAGACACTTGGGATTATTTTTAAAGAAACCTATTTTAAAACAATATATTTGCAATTCCATTTGGTGGCGCTAGAGGTGCAGAAGTTACATATTTGACCTTAAAGGAAAGCTTTAAGATTTAAAAAAAAAAATCTATTTTTATTTTGACATCCAACTTGTAATTGTTCTATTTGCAATGAATTAAAAATGGCTTTTCTAACATCCATGGCAATGTACCATAGAAGAAACCCAATGTTGTTTGCACAAATAATCCAACTTGCATTCAGACTTATTATCAGGCCCTCACAATAATATAAATTCACAATTTTTGCTCTCAGTGTAAGCAAAAGCTCAAATGAAGCATATTATAAGTCCTTTTCTTCTCCTAGCTGAAGCAAATGTGTGCTTGCCAAATCACAGAAGAATGTCCTACATGACAGGAGCGGGTCACGTCGACCTACCTTTTTATAGTGGATGCCAAAGGGTTGACAGGATTCCACGCCATGCACTCCAACTGTGACGCCATTTGATATAAATTATCGCTGCTGGGATTGAAAACAACAGAAATACTATTTAAGAAAATATGCATGTACAGTATTTTCCTTTACAACAAGCACTCTTAATATTAAAAACCAGCAACCACTGTCACATGTAAAGAATGTGTGGATGAAAAATAGCCTTTTTGACAAAGGCATCCTGGGTAACAGCGAATGAATGTGTCATATGTGCACAAAAAAGGAGGTTACCCACACCACCGGGGTGATCAGTTAATCAGGTCATCCCTCTGACCAAAAACCTGCCATACGTTATTAAAAGCCTGTCCGTAGAACCATTAGTTACCCTGCCAGGTGCTCACCCAAACGCATAGTTTGGATTTATCTACAGCAACTCTGACATCATAGTGTTTCATCACAGACAGGCAACAGCATACGACGGTATGAACTGGTACCTGGTACTGTGCTTGCTTCACTGTTGAAGGAACACAACAGTATTTCAGCATCAAGAGTTTGTTTTTAGAAAACACTGGCTCAAGAAACCAATTATGCCATATGGTCCGAGTGTTAAAAATGGTTCAGGGCTATTTCAATAATGATATCTTTACATTAAAAGGTATATTCAGCACGTTTAATTCAATCAAAAGCATTTGTGGCATTATGTTGGGTCTTTTAAAAAAAAAGAACAAAAAATCTGGGTTGCATTCACTACAACTAAAAACTAAACAAATTTACATAGTGAAATACTGTTTTTAATTGAAACAGTAATATACCGTAAAAACAATGCATTCTGGGTAATATTATTTGTCGACAATTATTACTCAGAATGCATTGTTTTTATGATATATTACCTCTATATTACAATGTAGCCTACTTTCTAGAAAACAACAAATATTACCCAGAATGCATTTTTTTTTAATGTATTTTTTTACTGTATATTATTGTTTGTACTGGAAAACGGTATTTTACTGAGTAAATTTGTTTAGTTTTTTACATCTTTTTTTTTGAGTGACACCTTGTCCTTACCAGACAGAGAGTGTCGCCATGACGCGATAAAAGGTATCTTTTCCATGTTAATCTGAGTTTTTTTCCAAACTAGCCGCGACGCCGACATGCGACGATTCCATTTTAAAAACGCTTTCTATTTTTCTGCGACGTCGCAGCTGGAACAACAAACACAAAAAATGGCAACGATAATCTCAGGTAATGTTTATGTGCTTTATTTAATGTTAAAAGCGTCTAATGTGAGTTTAAATATCATTTTGTGTGTCTTTTATAGCCGTACTGAAATCAACAATAGACAATTCACCTCAGATCTTCAAAACAAATGAAATGAAACAAGAACGTTCAAACTGTCAACATATTGTAAACAGACAAGTCTATTCTATGACAAAAACATTTTCAGTGACCCAGTATGATAATGTTACAATGGTGTAATATTCATGAATTTGATTATGTGATTATCTATTTCGTTGCGAGTGCGGAGCTTGCCGAGAGAGCCCGCCCACACGCTCTTCTGATTGGATGTGATTTTTGATTGACATGATCACGTCTCAAATCGCATCGTGTCTGGTTAGGACACGGTGTGAGGCAGTGAATAGAGCCAAACCGTAAATGTTACAATACTTACGGTTTTAAAAGCCACAAGACCTATAGTAAACAGGTATGTGTTAACATGATAATGTGCAAAAATTGCTTACTAATCTTTTCTGTGAAGTTATATCAAATTTTACAATTCATTCCCATTATAACGTAATGCCTAAAACCATAAAAACTTAAAACGACTATAAAACTATGATTTATACAGCTTTTGCAGTTCAAGTAATACACAGGTTTTAACAGAAGAATTGATGTCAGTGCTTTTAGTGCGCAAAAATTGCTTACTAATCTTTTAAGTTGTATTCAATTCTACAATTCAATAACATGACAAGGCAATGCCTAAAACCTTAAAACGACTGTAAATATCATGATTTGTACAGATTTGCAGCTCAAATAACAGACAGGCTTTAACAAAAGTAAGATGTTAGTTCTTTTTTTCAAAATAACCTGGAAAATTACATGGAAAAGAACTAATAGTTTGGTCAGATATAACAGTGGTCTGGAACTTTGTTTTTCATTTTTGACGCACCAGACGCAGATGCAGGAAGCCTGTAGATTGTGAATAGTTTACACTACATCTGCCTTTGAGATTAACAACGACCTAATTTTACTTTGAAAATCCGGACATGTTTTTATTCCAGTCACCTCGTGCTACCTAAAAAACGCTTTAACCCGGAGGCCTGTGTAAATACAGGGCTGTAGGTACCAGGCGTTTGATTTGAAAAGCGGCTCAGCATTTTGATTTGAGGATTCACAGCCGCCTCACTGCAGCCTGTTTATTACAACGCAGAGAAGCGGGAACTGGAAAATGCAGTTTGACCTGAGTCAGAGTCCTCTTATCATCCCAATTCTGTTATTTTGAATCTTTATGTTCCCTCTGCGCTGGAAAAACAACATGGCGAAAGCATCCATGGAATGTGAGATCATTTTGGGGCTGTAGTACTCGTACTGTTAGCCGAAGTTGCGAAGGGAATTCCACCGAGAACTGTTAACCACTTATCAGAATGAGAGAATTCAGAGCTGGTCTGAAAGTGCAAACGGGTGGTGGATTATAACGTTTATCTTGGCGTAGTACACTGCTGTTCAGCACTTGACCTTTATTAAGCACGTTTGACAGAACCCAGCTTTGATTTGGCAATATTCTCTCAAATGAAATTACACCATTTTGCATTTTTTACCCCTGACACTTATGTTTTATACTGAAATTTGGGATTTATTTGATTTTGATTTTTTTAGTGCTCAATTTCCTCTTATTTTTCAGAAGATAATAACAGAAGATTACACAACCATTCAAAACTTTGGGGTTCTTACCGATCTCAAACATTTGAACCATAGTGTATATTTTTAATACTTAAAAAAAAGAAAGAAATCCCTCTAGAAACTTTATTCGAACATCCTGTACGAACAAGTTTTCCTCCTTTTCCTCCTCTTGTTACCTAACTTCCCTGCTTCCTCTACGTGCTTAATGGCAGCGTGACTTTTTGGAGCCGCCATAACAGATTTTAAAGCGTCTCTGATTGTTGCACAGGCCTGGTTATTGAACAGAACTGTATTTGAACTTCCTGCACCCCGAGTGTCCTGACAACTATCAGTTGTACTGTCTGTAGCCTGTCTGGACTTTTTAAGAATTCAGTGGACATGTGCATGACATTTTTCATATTGTTATATCTCATTTTCTTTCCTATCTTTATAGATATATATTCAATTTAATGACGTCTGTTTTTCTGTTAAGTAAGCATTTAAGATACATCTGAAGCGCAATGAAGTCTTGCAGATAGAGAGAGAGAGGAGTCAAACACGTGTGAGGAACATGTTTCAGAAGACCTTGAGATGTTATTTGTGTGATGGATAGGACTGGAGCACTACCTGTTGTATGGGTTCCTCAGGAGCAGAGCCTGACTTCCTGTACAGCTGTCAGAAGGAGTGTGGCAGCCGTATACTGGAGGAGGGACAGGATACTGCTGGTCACCTGAAATGCAATATATATGTATATACACTGTAAAAAATTATTTCATGATTTGTTATCATAACATTTTTTCTTTTGTCAAATCAAATTAGATAATCAATGTAGTTCAGATAGCATAATATTTTGAGTTTCTGTTGGTTAAACAAATCGCCTTCATTGTATTAACTTCATATGTATTAATTTTAATTTCAATGAACTCAAAATTTTAAGGCAACCAGGTAACTTACTTTTTTAAGTTAAACCAACTTAAAAAAGTGTGTGTGTGTGTGTATATAATTAATTAACATTATTGTTATAATATTGATATAAAATTTTATATTAATATATTTATATTATTATAAAAAAGTATTTTATTTATATTTGTATTATTTATTTTATATTCATTTTTATATTAAAAGAGACATTAAAATAAACATTATGAAA
>RJVU01018281.1:223234-263489 GCA_003731715.1 Anabarilius grahami
AATATGTATTTAAAAAATATTATTAAAAATATAATATTAAATATTAAAAAATATATATAAAAATATTATATATTTTATACATTTAAAACATTTTTAATGTATAATTTATATTATATATTTAATAATATAATGTGGAATTTATATCAAAAAGTAAATATAGGAGTAGCAACATGGATTAAAGTTGTTAGAAGGCATTTATTAACGAATGAGAGAAGGAGAAAATGTATTTATGTAATCACAAAATACATAGAAAATATCAAATGTGAATTGTATTAACCAATAACTCAGGTGTCCGAGCAACATATCATCAGAAAGTATCAAACATTTTTTCCTTGTATAATTTATATAACTTGGAAAATGTGCAAAATCATTAGATGTTTGAAGTATTTTTTTGTTTTATGGTTATCGAATTAAGTTTGTCTACATGTACATTTACTTGATGAAATCTCATTTAACAAATTGTTTCTTTTCATTTGGCTTATCTGAAATGAGTTTGACTTCGTAATCTTTCGGTTTTTAAAATATTATTAGCAGGTGCCGTTTTTCGTCTTTGTTTTCATGCAATTTGTCATCATGAAAAGGAAGAAAAAATCATTTTCTTGTCTAACTGTAAAATCTTTAGTATCCCATAAGTTGAAACCCCCAAGCCAGTAAGCTAAAGTCTATTATACACTGACACAGTAATGACCCAACATGCATTAAACGCCTGTGTGATGAGGTGTTTGGAGCATATCTGTAAAATAACGGAACTGTTTCGCCAAATACAGGAGCATTGAGATACGTAATTACTCAAGGCAGACAAATATGTGTGAGGTGACGGCCCTGGTGATGGATAAATCACAGAATACATTTACTCACTTTCTACTTTACTGTTAAAACAAGCTCACATCCTGACAAACTACACTCTCTTCAAAAGTTCTCAAATTCTATATAAATTGCACTCATTCCTCACATTAAAAAACTCATATAATATATAGACGTTTTGTAAAATATATGATAAACTGTCTTATTTTTAAATGTCAATACAAATAACTTTATTGCCATAAATTGTTCAGCTTGTCACTGAAGTTCTTATTTAAACGAGGGTTTAAAATCAAAGCATTGTTTAATACAATACACTACATCTAGATTCTTAACAGAGACTTTTAGGCCAATGGTTGAGCAATTTAAATGGTCCAATTTCGACATGTTATGAGGTGCAACATTAAAGCTGAAACTTTTTTGTTTTACAAGCTTTACTATGTAATTGAATTAATGTATCAAGCAGACATAATTTAAATGGAATGACTGAAATTAAATTCAGTGCTTTTTGTCCTTAATAATAGGAATGTTTAAACTTACTGACTTCTAGGCCAACAGTTGAGTAATATCTATAAATGGTCCAATTTCAGCACATTATGAAACTGAGAGTGATAACAAAGTTCCCAACTAAAAATAAAGTCATTTTGTTTTTCAAAAACTGCAAGATTACAAGCTTTACTATGTAATTAAACTGTTAAAAGTGTATATAGCAGACAACATTTAAACTGAATGACTTTAAATATTTAATAAAAATGTAAATTAAAATAAGCAAAGTTATAGGCCCTATACCAGTAAAATGTGATGATTCAAGCCCTTAATAATTAATACAAATGTTTGGTAACACTTTATTTTAAGGTGACATAGTTACATGTTATTACATAGTAATAACAGTAAATAATGCATAACTGTGACCCTGGATCACAAAACCAGTCATAAGAGTCTTTTCTTTTTCTTTTTTTTTATTATTGAGATTTATACATCACCTGAAAGCTGAATAAATAAGATTTCTATTGATATATGGTATGTTAGGATAGTACAATATGTGGCTGATACAACTATTTGAAAATCTGGAATCTGAGGGTGCAAAAAAAATAAAAATATTGAGAAAATCGCCTTTAAAGTTGTCCAAATGAAGTCCTTAGCAATGCATATCCAATCACAAAAACAAATTTTTGATATATTTACGGTAGGAAATTTACTGAATATCTTCATGGAACATGATCTTTACATAATATCCTAATGATTTTTGGCATAAAAGAAATATCGATAATTTTGACCCATACAATGTATTGTTGGCTATTGCTACAAATATACCCGTGTGACTTTTGACTGCTTTTGTGGTCCAGGGTCACAATTACAAGTAACTAACCCTAAACCAAACGCTAACCCTAACTCTAAGTACATGTAGTTAATTAATATTACGTCACCTTAAAATAAAGGGTTACACTTGCGTTACAGTGTTATTATACATTTAAGTACTGAGTAATAACAATGTACTTACTATAGAGTTACGGTTAGGGTTTGGTTTAGAGTTAGTTACATGTAATTAAGCATAATTTATAGTTATTACTACGATAACTGCACTGTTAAAAAATATTTTCATGATGTTATTACATTATTTCTTTTGTCAAATCAACTTAGATAATTAATGTGGTTCAGATAACATAATATTTTAAGTTTCTGTTTATTAAACTAATCGCCTTCATTGTATTAACTCAAATTTTTAATTTCAATGAACTCAACATTTTAAGGCAACCAGGTAACTTACTTTTTTAAGTTCAACCAACCATTCTTTTTTTTACAGTGATATGTGTAACGATGACACTGTAAAATAAAGTGTTACCTAACCAAATGTTTTGACAAATTATGGCTTAACTCTTTCAAACTGTTCAGGAACAATGTGGACCCACAGAATTACATTAAAGCAGATTCTCACCCTGATTCCTGGAGCTGGGCTGGCTGTCCATGCAGTTGGACAGGTAAGGGCCATTGCTGAACATCCTGGACTGGCTGGGTGGGGGCTGGCTGGGTGTAGGGGCCCCGAAGGCTCCGTACCTACAGGCCCCAGTGCCAGTGAACTGTCCAGAGAAGTGCAAAGTGAAGGCGCTCAGCCCACAGTGAGGGTCTTCGTGGGGGTCGGCTGTGCCCCAGCTGGGCTCCTGCTTGATGAAGGAGTGCGGGGCCAGCGAGCTGTAGGGTGCGCCGGTGTGGAAGTCCAGCATAGGAGCCCACTGCGGGGTGCTGCTCACGGGCAGGGTGCAGTTACCGTTCCCCCCAGGCAGCGAGGGCACGGGAGGGAGTAGAGTGTTGAGGTCACGTACGTCGGAACCCATTTTCGGGTACTTACAAAACACCTGAGCGGCCCAGCGGAGAGACGAGGATCTGGTTTGAGTTCGGTTCTGTACTAAAATCCAAAGTCAAGGTGTCATCGCTAAGTCACGTTGGGTCACGGCCAGGCTCTTCGTTCAAAGCGGCTTTGTTGTTTTCAACCGGAATAGTCCATGTCACAATGGGAGAAAAGAAAGTTGGGAGGTCCCAGTTCTCGCAGGCTCTGTGAATGGAGTGAGGAGAGCTGAAGAGATGTTCCTCCTTTCTTGCGTGTCTGTTTTCTTTGGAGGCCTAGGAGCTCACATACACTGAGGAGTCGGGAGGAGGAGGAGGAGCCAGAGCTAGTGAGGAAAGATGAGTGTAACACTTCATTCATTTACTTCTCCCTGTACAATACTCCTCCCTGTATACTCATACAGCATGCAGGGAGTCTCAATAAACTGTGTGTGTGTGTGTTTGTGGGAGTGGATAACAATGATTCAGAGGCTGGCTTTTTATGAGCTTCGAAACACATTTTAGCAGACACTATAAAACTGTTAATATATGCACTTTAGACTGAGCAGGTAGAATTGATTTACAAATTTAAAAAATCAATTTAAAATCAATTTTGAATTGGTTTGTGAAGGGACGGGGCTTTCGTTTTTAATTATTGTTCTAACTGTATGCTTCGGTTAAATAGTCTTTAATTGTGTTTCAAGACTATATTTTGAGGCGCGTGACCTTACAGCGTCATAATGACCGCGCGCAAACTAGCGCTTTATCATTAACATCCATCAAACTTAATGTTTTTTTTTTCTTCCTCTAGCTCAGACGGCCTCATGTGCATTTTACAAATGCGACTGCCCTTTTATAATTTAGGGCGATTTTAGAACATTATAGGCGTAAAAAAAATTAATGCCATGGAAGGCAAAATTATAATGATTATTTTGTAAGTGGGTTGTTGTAACGATATCTTTAAGAGAACGGAAATAGTTAATTATTAAACAGTGTGTAATTGTTTGTGACGTTGTTTAATTTACTGCAGAGCGGAAAAACTTAGATCATTGACTCCGCGACATCTTTTTATTAAAACTTTTAAACGAGGATGAAACAATAGCTATAATAGTATAATAATAATAATAAATGCCCAATCAATATTTTTTTTCTTTTTTAAAATATACAGGCTACCCAAGTGACCGTATCAGCCCCTTTTCCCACAAAATAAAAATTAGTTTATTAACAATTTTATGCAACGTATCGTGACTTGTTTTCTTTTAAATAAAAATATAGTACATTTTAAAAATGCAGCAAAGAAAAGACAAAATGTAACGAAAAAAATCCCACTATGCTAGTAGGCTATATTGTCTTGTTTCTAATTTTAAATTATACGTTTTTTAACAGTTATTAATATTCCATTGTTTTTATTTTATTAATTAAAATAATGAACTTATTCATTAAGCTTCATTATGTTTCTCAAACCCTAATATTTATAAACCGAAAGCGTTGAATGATTAAATGAAACTTCATGCTTAGGCAAATGATGTTTCAAATAGCCTAACTGCTAGCCAGAAAAAAACGTTAAAACCGTTTGGCTCCATTTACTGCAGAACGAATTTTGTTTAGATAAAAATAGTTTATCTTCTCATTATCGAATGAAAAACTCATTTGCAGGTGCTCACATTTACATGAACTGTTAAATACTTTAACAGTCAAATAAAAAACTGAATGAGTCAAGTCTTTTATTTAAAAAATAAATAAATAAATCTGAAGTTTGTTCGAATTTTCACATTTTAATATATTTAATCCGTCAGTCGTTATGCAAAGCAACGAAGCGCGTTTGATTGATCGAATCAGAAAGATATTCCACGCAGGCAAAGTCAGTTAATGGTTAAAACGCATGAAATGTCCTAATGAAACCATTTTGTCTTACAATTGGCGACCATCAAGTGCAGGACGATGAAAGGCCGATGAAAAATATGCGATGTTGCGATGAAGACATGAGGAGGGACGAGTCAATTATAACACTGCACAATCTGCCGCGAGGAAGAGAGGACTTACACACACCCCTACACACACTCCCTCAGCAAGGGCTGAGTTCCTGCTTAACCTCTGGCTCACTGTCTGGAGAAGAGTAATATTACTGAAGTCCACATCTCCAGCCTGGGATGGACCTCATCTGGAAGTCCTCATACCATCAGGCTGGAGATGTGAAAACAAACGAATCCTGTATTATATTGTTAGCACTTAGTCAATTCTTAGCTTTAACTTTTAACCAGGGCCCATGGACATTCATAACCATTTGCAGAATACTTGCAACAACAGTAATAGACAATGACAAAGATTTTATTTCCACAGTGGTTCGAAAAATATGGTGTGACACAACACACGCCCGGCATCCAGACACTTTTATGGTCCAAGATCAAACAATATAATAAACGAGAGTGAGAATTATGGATAATTATTGTAAAATACTGGCAATCAGTGCATTTATCTGTAGTAAAAGAAGTTAAGCTAACCGACAAGGTCGAATGCAATCAAACAGTTGTCGAAGTGCACAAATTGTAGTTATAATTCTAGATGTGCCTGCAAATTAAGTAGGCTAGCCCATGTATTAGGCTATATTTAAATACCAATGTACTTTAATAAATGTAGCATTAATATCAAAAGTAAAAGTAGGCCTACTGAGTGATGGCCCATAATTTATTATTTTTAAAAAATTTTATACGCTCTATATCCTACTGCTCAAAATACATAGACCTATTTAAAGGGTTAGTTCACCCAAATTCAGTCAGACATCAGTTAGGCTACTCACCTCATGTCATTTCAAACCCTTAAGACTTTCGTCCATCATCGGAACACAAATAAAGATGTTTTTAATGAAATCTGAGAGATTTCTGTCCCTCATTTACAGTCTACCACTTGACGGTTCAAAAAGTTCAAAGATATTTTAAAACTATGAATGGAGCGGTTTAGTCCAAATTTTCTGATTTGCTTAATATGATGAAAAGATTTAATTTAGACTTTTATATACAGAAGCTCGACCGAACTGCGAGAACCAGAGCCGTTGGCGAGATCAAACCTCATTGGCTCAAATCTGCTGCATAACACACGAGAATGAACCTCATTGGTTCTCGCACATTAAGCAAACAAGATTGAGCTTCAGTTTACCACAACTGGGGCACGTTCAAGCTCAAACCGGTGCGCAACGTTTTGCTACGTTTTCCGGGTTGAACGACATGTTTCCTGGAAACGGTGTGCAACGGGTTTGAGATACGTTTTCTCTTGTTTGGTGGGTGTGTCAGAAATGTCAGCCCAATCAGCGGCAAGATGTATAAACCAAGCTGTATTAAAGAGACAGCTCGCACAATGGGTATTAATGTAACAAAAATACTATACTTATATATTTTGCTATTGTATTGTGAAGTGATACTTTCATAAACTTTTCTATACTCCTCTAATTATATAATGGTAAATATTACAATATCATAGCACAACAACAGTGATCAGCAATAATGATAAGCCTAATAGGCCTACAAACAATAAAAATAATATATACATCAACACAGTCTCGGAGGTAAGAAGTGGATTATCCTTCACCTGAAATGTTTGTCTTTTCATGCTGAAATGCGAGGCAAATGTTGTATCACAATAATTAGAAGTTTCCACAAATCCCTTCACTCCATTGGGATGTTCTCTTTTATTCTGGACGGCAAGGGCAGTGACCGCAACATCGAGCGTATTTTGCGTTATTAAAAATATATTTATACTGATTTAATCAGGCTCCGAAAATTCTTCAAAAAGAACACAAAGAATGTCCTTCTCAGCTGCCATAGTTGCAACTCTTGCGTCATCAACGCACCACCTTTTCTGTTTAAAAAACGTTTTGCAACGTTTTGTCGGGGCTGAACGCAGCCCTGATGTGGATGACGGTGAATGTTTCTATTAGTGCTGTCAAATCGATTAATCGCATCTAACATAAAAGTTTGTTTACATATATCTGTGCAATATATATTACTATAGGTATATTATATGTGTGTATATGTACATACACAGGCACACACACACAGATCTGTTCATCATAAAGCGATTGTATCTCTTCAGAAGATTTGGACTAAACTGCTCAATTCATATAGATTAGTTTTTGACTTTTTGAAGCGTCAAAGTGGTAGTTGCATAGACTGTCAATGGAGGGATAGAAATCCCTAAGATTTCATTAAAAATATCTTAATTTGTGTTCTGAAGATCACGACATGAGGGTAATTAAATGATGACAGAATTTGCATGAACTAACCCTTTAAGGTGTGAGCAATTCTAGACACACAGATAGAATAATAGAGGATATAGAGGTTTGAGCATTAGCAACTTACTTTTCACGCCATCCATTAAATCCTCCGCACACTCGAGTTCTGAGCATCATATTACTTCGGGTTCTTGGCACATTTTAAATGTGACATGACCAGGGGTGCGTTTCCCGAAAGCATCGTTGGTGAACCGTGGTCGTAAATCCCATTGAACTCTATTGGTAACGACGGAACTTGCGACCATAGTTCGCTTCGGGAAACGCGCCCCTGTTCAGTGAGTTGTTACCTGAAGTCTCGGTTCGACCGGTTCATTGAATCAATGAGTTGTTGACTCATGAACAGCGATCATTTAGCGGATGAATCATTCATTGCTATTTAAGAACCGATTCAATAGGTTCAACGAAAATAATTGGAATAAAGCTATCACGGCTCAATTTCTTCATTTTGAAATGGCGAGGAACTATATGTTTGAATAAAATGTAGTGAAGTAAAATAAGATATTATGCTTGAAGTAAGTGGAAAAATGTGCTGCAATCAAATTATGACAAATGGGATTTTATAGAATCAACTTGTTGACCTTCTTTTCTAAATTTGTTTTATTAAAAATGAATTGTGATAAACATAAATAGCCTAGTCTTATTTGTCTATACAACTGAGTCTGTTGTTCACTTTACAGAAATATTTGATTCCTTGGTGAAAATGTTTAGCTGGTTTGATTTATCACAGGGGGCAGCTGTTAGCGTCCTTGAAAGTTTCTTTTGTTTTGATGTATGAAGACTTTAAATTTTATCTTTTCTGCTTCTCGTCTTGCCAGCCGCTTTGCTTTCATAGTAACAGTTACACACAAACATTACCAGACAACACCATATCGCAAATCTAAGAGGTCACTGTTGCTATGAATTTTACACTGAAAAACAGAAAAGAACACTCAACATCATTTAGACTATCACAGATTCAATGAATTGCTTCATTAAATATAAAAAATCACTTCCTCCACTTCAGTCTCCCCCATTTTGTTCACCCTAAACGAGTCTGAAAAGGTGACATTCAGTCACTACGATCTCAGAAGCTATCAAGAGGTCACGAAAACTGCGGGATCTGCATCATATTACGCTGCCACTTTCGTACACAAAGGCCATCCCTTAAAGAATTAACCGAGATCCGTCTTTATTTGTCAAACGTTTAGGCCTTGGCGTAGCCGGAAGCGTTGGCCAAGGAGCAGGACGTGGCTAAGCAGAGGCAGTTCTCATTAAATTGATGAGCTGAGATCTGGTCCTACTTCACCATCTGGAATTGTAGTCTGGCGTTCTGCTGAAAGCTGCTGACCCAGGATTCAACTCTTCAACTCAGGGAAGAGGAGAGCGAGGAAAAGAAAAAGTCTGTCATGTCAGCAGAAGTCACTGTGTCAAAGTCCTTTATCTTGTCATCAAGCTGAAGAGCTTTGGAATAACGGCTTGGATTAAACTAGCTCTTTGGCAGCACCAAGAGGCAGAGATCCAAAGTAAAGGGTTGATGGAAGTTACCAATCTAGTCCCATGTACTCATTCTTCCAAATGACTTGTTATCGTTTGTTGTTGTTCACACAAAGCCTGAAATTCTGTCATCTATCTATCTATCATCCATCCATCCATCTTTTGTATTCTGAAGTAAAGCAATTGAGGCTCATGTCGGAACCCAGAAGCCTTTTGTGAGCAAATTTTGCTTTCAAACCGATTCTTTTAAATCGGTTCACACAGATCGCATTAACTGATTCGATGATCTATTCGGAGCGAGTCTTAACAACTCAACAGAATTGTTCATGTCCGTAATATGATCCTCAGAGTTTGTGTATGCAGAGGATTTGACTTTAAAGTTACTTAATGGCAAACTTAAATTGAGCTCAAGTCTTAGTTGTCAGTCTGAAAGGGACATCTTTGTTGTACTATTACTGCATACAATACTTATACTTTTACTGCATTAATTTTTCATTAGGGTTTCTGCACTCAAGTATGATTTGTTCAAATAACTGTAGGCTGTGTTCTTGGCACTAACATGTTGTTGAAACTGAAATGCTGAGAGCATACCTGTGACACACAAGCTAGATGAAAAATGTAAAAATGTTTGGCTTCAATTAGGTCGAATGCAGCACTATACTGAGAAAATAATGAATTTTAGTTAGCACTAGTTCTCACCTCATCTTCTTTGCTGAACTCCTTGTTCACACACACAACACCCACTCTTTGCTATTTCTGCTGTGAAAAAAAGACCATAGGTTTTTCTGGGCTCCCACGAGGGGTCGGAGAAATTCTGTAGATGTCTAATGCCGCATTTCTGAAACAACAGCGAAGAAAAAGAATGGCTCCCCTGGCCATTCAAATGCATTTTTCCACTTAACAAACAACAAATTATCTTAAAATAAAACCTAGCCGACTTTTACCCAAGTGCTCCACAGGCTCAAGAAAAACACAGCGGTCCAAGTGACCCTGAAAATATTTTGTTTTTCCAAAGCTCGCTATTGCATCAAAGAGATCTGACTTCAAGGTAGAACCTCTACCGACTTCATTTGTACAGCAGACTAATTGATAGCCCCAGATGATTTCCACTCGTTTGATGAATCTCTCTTGTAGTCCTCAGAGAGCATTTAAAGGAAATGAGAAATGTTACTGCTCACCCATGACAAAGGACACCAAAGTTTGAGTATGCTTGTGGAGCCTTGAGCTAACAGATTCCACTTGAAGCGGCGATTTATTGTAAACATGAGAAGACTTGTGATTAAAGTCATAAGTAATGAAACGGACAGGTCCGAAGACCGTGGACGACCAATGTAACGGATGTCAACGCTGACAGAGAACACACTATCTTTGTCAAATAAATAAAAGCTCTGTTAGCCACAGATGTGTGGTGAAATGAATCATCATCGTCCTTATCAGCAGGAGGCTTCGGGGAAATGCAATGTTACATCTATGGACGTGAATTTTCCCTTGTCTGCTTCAAAACAATGCCCCACTGTTCATGCCGTTTTTTTCTCACACTTGATATGCACAGGTTCAAAAAGATTGGTCATTGTGTCCGATGTTAGAAATTCCTTTTGATACACAAAGTGTGTCCTAAACAGACAGGGAGGATACTAAAGTCGCTGATATTGAGGGTGAAAATGAAGAGCGTTTTTGTCTGGTGGCAAAAAAAGACCTCCGTCACTCCCATGGCCTTTATCTGCTGATACCGTTCACAACAGTGCAGTCAGCTGACCCAAATGCCACGTGCAAAGTACCAAAAGCACAGCTGCACAGGTGGCTCAAGGAGTCCTGGGTTCAATAAAACTCTATCTGTGGCAGACTATCACAGAAAATTCAGTTTCAGTGGAAGTACGCTGGAATAAGCAGCAATCATTAAAACAGACTGTTTTAAAAGTATGGCCGCAATATATTATGTTTTTGCATTAGGCAAGACCAGAAAAGAACCATTTACATTAAATTACATTGAATTTGCATAACCAGAAGTTCATCCACAGACATTCCCACCTGAACGATTTACAGCTCAAAAAACAAGAGGTTTTTATCCAGTTAATTCATGTTAAAGCATTCAAAACAATAGAAACATCACATGAGTAATTTAAAACCCTCTGATTATGAAATTTTTAAGTCGAAAGACTGAAATAGTATTTTTTTTTTTCGTAAAACATACTCCAGTAATCTTTATTTCATTTACAACTTCGAAAAATCATTTTTGACAGTTCGTGTGCATTTGTATGACCAGCATGAAAAATATATTTTTTGTGTAATTTCAGCTTCCAAAGTACAATATACGATTCTATTGTTGTGAGATTTTAATTCCTGATTTAAAATGTTATGAAACATAATTTCGACAAACATAGTTACAGACATTTTTTGTCTTTTTTACATTCAAGAAGATACGAGCTGACTGGAAATAGCGTTAAAATGGCTGCCTAATAAACTGACCTGTTTTAAATTAATTTTTTTTTTTNGAGGGACAAGTCCACATAATTTTCTGTGCTAATGGACATAGAAAGGTGGCCTTGAACTAGACGCTAGTGGCCTAGAGTTATAGACGCTATGTTTGAGACCAAACAACAGTGCTCAATGTGGTTCTTTTCAATCAAAATTTCAAGCGATTCCGCATATTATGAAAATAAATCCTAGTACTTAAGAAAAAAAAACATTCCATGAATGATGTATAAATAACGTTTTCGTGCAAACATTTTGAGAACATTATTGAAGACCAGATAACTTTGAACGAATGTTCTATTAACGTTCTTGGAAGGACTTTTCTTCATAGCTTTGAGAGAACCTTGCCAGAACATTAGCTACATTTCTGAGAATGTTTCCTGTTGGTGCTACACAAGGCCTGAGGCATTAGGATATGCTATTAAAATATCCTGCAGGTTGTTGTGGATTTGTGGTGAACTGCTGATAAGACAAAGGCTGAGAATCGTCTGAGATCCTCTGAGGTATTTAAAACACTGGCTTGCCTTCAAAAACCCCAAACGCAGAGAAATTCAGCATTTAAACAGATACGGGAAAGCGTCCAACGTTACCTAAACACAGAGAGGGTATCAGACAGAATGGTACCGCCAGCTGCAAGGCCATTAATTAATTCATTTTGGTATGTTCACGCTGGAACAACCTTGAACATGTGGAAAGAGAAAAGAAAAACATCAAAAACATTTGATTTAATTAGAACTCTGAGGGGTTTTTAACAAATGCACAAACCCCTGACTTACACATCATCCTGTCAAAGCGTGGTTATATATTGCTCTTATACATTATGTGCTATACATACTATTGTTCTAAACGCAGGGTGATAGTTTTGGATGGGAGACATTGTGAAGTCTTTCGCTCTACAAATAGCACACAATGGAACACTTATGGAGAAAGGGCTCCTTGTTTAATAAAAGCTGAGAGGTCTATATCCTAAGCACACACTATCAATCTCTGGAGATGAAATTTTTCAGTCTCCACTTAAGTTTATGGGGAGAGAAAACTTTACAGAGGCTGGCGGGGCTCCAAGAGAGAGGAGAAATTATGTCGGGACATTTCTTCAAAGATAGTATCTCTATGTTTAAGCGCATCAGTTTAGTAGGAATCGAATACCACATCTACAAATCACTATGAAGTGCTTATCTTGAGCCAGATCATAAGCGCTGAACTGAGCAACAAGTCAACGTTGTTGCAGAAAAGGGATCAGATCTGGAAATAATAAATGCTGAGGACAGATAAAAAGTCAAAAGCGCACCAGCGCAAGGACTCAAGGTTGTTGTGGTTGCAGATACAGGATCTTGTTTAGCTTGCGGTCACTGTTGTGATGTTTTTGGATCCATGACTCAGAGAGTAATATCGTTCCGTAATTTGTTTGTGTACTGGTTGTTTTCGGTGCTAGGGCAGTGGACTACGTGCTACTGTCTAAGCATTATTTGGGGAGACATTCTGTTCTGTATCTTCAAGTCCACAACACGTAAGACCATTTTTATGGTTCAGCAATTAAAAATGCTAGTTTGGCATGAAGACGCTAGCAAATCCTTTCATGCCAGATCATTTGGCAACAAACTTACAAGAGTACAGTTACTTGAAGAGAGATGTCTCTGACTGCGTACGGGTTCATGGGCTGGTCAGGATAAGGGGCTTTCCGCGGGGAAGACTGTTTTCAATGTTATCATTTTGCTGAAGACTTTCACTCCAATTAGTAAAAACATAATTTATAACGACAGATAATGTGTTAGATCACGCTTAGCAGCTCTTCAAATATTTTGTGACAACTGCTATTAATAATTGAAATTATTTAAATCATCATTAGCAAGCCATTTAAAATTGTTTGCTAATTATGATTTAAATTAGATGGCATTGCTTTGTTTGTGGCAATCATAATAAAAAAATAGAAAATATAGATCAAGAAACTATAAAAGAAAACATAATTGCAGCTTTTTATCTCACAATTGCGACTTTTTATCTCAAAATTGTGGCTTTAGATATCATATAGCGGCAGTTGATCTCAAAGTTGCGAATTTTTTCAGAATTGCGACTTTATAACTCAAAGTTTGACATTTTATCTCGCGGTTATGACTATCTCACATTTGTGACTTTTCTCAGAATTGCAATTTTATAACACAATTTGACATTATCTTGCAATTATGACTTTATCTCGCAGTTGTATCGTGCAACTGTGTCTTTATATCTCACAATGTGACTTTATTTCTAATTTTAAAACTAATCTCACAATTACCTTTTATTTTTTTATTCTGAGGCATACACGGGCTTCCATAAGAAACCCCTCAAATCTAACCAACTTGTTCGTTTTTTCTTAGCCGGTCAGCAGGGTGAGCCAGTGAAAGCACACTATATAAACACTCCTCGGGGACCAGAAAGTGATCCATCATTGTGCACTGCCATTGTAATGCTTCTAAGACTGATTAAGTCAAAGCCAGCTAAATCATCTGAATTCCTGCTGTGCTGTGGCCCTTGCTTTCTAGATTAAGATGAAAAGGCCTGCGCATTCCTCATTTGATAATTAATGATGCAACCGTAACGCGTTTCTGACGGTTGCGTAAGAGCTCATTAGCTATTTACCTTCAACAAAACACATTTGGATGAACACATTATTAAAAGTCTGTAGCCTGAATGAAGCATCCACTGTTTACTTTTAGTTAAAGAGCATGCGAAAGGTGAACGTCCTCACTGCAGTCCAGAGACACAGTCTGGGTTAGAGGAAGTAGTAAAATATATTTTCAAATGTAATATGGGTGATAACCAAAAAAAGAAAGTCCACTTGTGGCTTCCGATTTTGTTTAGGAATGATCTAAAATTGGAGCCAGTGGCACCAATAAGGCAGAATGGAACTGATCTGAATCTAATGACCTCTGAGCTCATTTTTCCTGTAATCTGACAGGTCGTAAGGTTGCACCAATGGTCATTAATCTAGCAGTAGGGGATAAATACACATCTCTATTTCCCGCTGAAAATCTGACAGACTGATTTACAGATTATATTGTGCTAAAATCAGTGAGTTAAATAAAATAGATGCACAAATCACTCCTTCATATATGCCAATTTTTCTTTTTTTGTCTTTGAGGGGGAGCTTGGTTATTAGAAAAGTAAACAAGATATCCAACATGTGGAATGCCAAATGCCAAAAAAGCTTTCTTTGGGAACAAATCAGTTCTTATTATTTGATAAAGGAGCTGCCACGCAAACATAAACACTGAAGAGTTTTGCACTGAGCTCAGACAAATCTGAGGTCCATGTAAAAATGTGAATATATTGTTAGCATGATGTCTAATAAATTAATAGGCAAGAGACAATGTCTCTTAGGGTCCTTTACTAGATTATAACCACTTACCACCAAAAGTTGATAATTATTGGAACACAAATTAAACACATAATGTTATATAATGTTTATATACTGATGGTTTAATTATAAAAATGCCTTATTATAAAGATTATATAGAACTATAAAAATGGCTATGAAAAAATCCAAGTGAAAGGCTGTTTTATAAAACAGTATATGCCATTCATGTCTTATACAGTATGTGACAGAGAGAGAGAGAGAGACAGAGAGAGAGAGAGAGAGAGAGAGAGAGCAATTGAGAAGCTTTGCTCATCACTGAGGAGCAGTTAAGGGTCGCTGACTGAACGTAATGGTGCACATCATTGAACCCTCACTGAGGGGGAGGTATACGTATCTATTTTCTCTCTGGGTTACAGAAACACTCTGCCACTTAAAATATCTAAAGCAAAATGAGTCTGAAAAACAATAAAGCCTGAAGCTTTAGGCCATTAATAGATAAATGGACAAATAAATGTTCTTTAAACTTGACCACCAAATCATCATATTAGAATGATTTCTGAAGGATCATGTGACACTGGAGACTGGAGTAACGATGCTGAAAATTCAGCTTCACAAGAATATTAAAATATATTAAAATAGTAAGCCGTTATTTTAAAATGTCACAATATTACTGTTTTACTGTATTTTTAATCTATCTGGCAGACTTCTTTTAAAAACATGAAAAAAAAAAAATCTTACTTATCAAACTTATTTCCCTTTTTAAAGTTAGGATATCAAATAAGACTACCAAAAAGAATATTACGTCTTTCAGAAATGCTGTATGTGTATAATATATGTGTGTTACAGTACAAATACTTAGAACCATCAATTGTGATTATAAAGACTAAAATCTTCCTTTCTTTCACTACACCTAACTTGATTGTGAACACACAAAAAGATAAACTTTACAACCACATAACTTTTATGAGTTTTCTGTAGTACTTCAACCAGGAAGACCTTTGCAATACCCTTTAAAAGTTAGTAACTAAATACATTTGTTTCTTAATGGATCTCAGTGTGTCATTCACTAGTTCTGATTTAGCACAAGGGGAGGCCGTGTCGAGGAGGAGGCCGGACTGGGAGTAGAGACTGGGGGCATGCAAGTTTTACAAGAATCCCTGGAGTGAAGAAGCGCTCTCCATCATCTGGCTGTGACATCCCACTGAGTAAGACTTATGGGCTGACACCTCAATAGGGACATGGCTAATGCAGGACGGCATGTGGGTTAAGATAGGGCTCCTGATCGCACCCCCACCAATCACAGCAGAAATGGCTCATCCTTTAAGAGGTGCACATTGCCGGCTGAACAGATATATAGGTGGGGATGACATACTCCACGTATGGGGAGTACCGTGTACCCATGTGATCGCTTCTTGTCTCTTCAGAATTAAAAGCGTATGGGCCTGCCATGGTGGTCCTTAAGGGGTATAATTCAATCAAAACAGCCGTCCGCTGAGCATTCCTATTTCTCATTGGATTCGTAGTACGACGAGAAGATTAACAACTGGTTGAAATAGAGAGGAACAGTCAGAACTTTGGGTTTGAGCTAATTTAAGGCCATATAAATGATGTGGATGGTGAACTTTAAACTCTGCTGACCTTTGACAGTAGTGGGCAGGCGGGGATTATCTTCTCGTCTCTCAATGTGAGGTAAGATGAGAAGGCCAGTGTATGTGATTCACAGCTATAGAGGGAGAACAAGACTGCACTGCCTTTTTTTTTTTTTTTTTAAAGGAGGGTCTTGGGACTAAGACGTTAAAGGTATAGTTCACCCAAAAATGAAAATACTGTCATTTACTCACCCTCAAGTTGTTCCAAACCTGTATGAATTTCTTTCTTCTGCTGAACACAAAAGAAGATATTTTGAAGAATATGGGTAACCAAACAGTTAATGGGCCACACAGACTTCCATAGTATGGAAAAAAATACTATGGAAGCCAATGGGGCCTATCAACTGTTTGGAAACACCTTTGGCAAAAATTAAAAGTACAAAAAAATTGTTAATGGAACTTTCAGAAATGGAAGATTATTAAGAGGTACTGGACCCAGTACCATTAAATTCTTTATCATTTCTTAATCAAGGTACAGAAATTAAGCAACACACAGTGGCCTGAACATGTAGCGACAGCAACCACTATAAACAAAAGTGAGCTTGTTTGCACCGAATGTTATTCTAAAATTAAACGAACATGCAGCGGCCTAGCAGTGCGCATACAGACGGGTCAGGCTAATTTGCTGTGGCAGTCAGGACATGGTGATGGAATGTGAATGTCAGCAGGCTCTGTATTTACACACTATATAAAACCGACTAGTAATTAACACTAGGGCCCTCCCGCGCTCAAGTGTAATTGACTGTTTCAAAGGACTGCCACTTCATAATCCAGTGTGTGTATTAAAATTACGCTCTCCATATTGCCCACTCCCTCTCAGGATAAGGGTCAGTACTGCTGGCACAGTGGCTGAAACACATAAGATTTCTTTACGAGGACATTAACATTTTGACATATTAATAATGAGTAAGTGTATTAAGGTGAACCTCTGAGGGACCTTGTGCTTTCATCAGGAGGTGCGCATTTGCTTTCTGCTGGATGATTTTAGTACTAGGCGAACTGTTTTTGTGAGGCTCTTTAATGTGCTTAATTTTAGATGGAAACTCATCTGGTTTATTTTCCTAGAATATAGCTTATTAAATATTAATGGACGGGCTAGTATAAGTAGCATTATAGCATAAACCAGTTTAATGTTGTAAGATAAAATGCAAGAAAAAAATAAAGCTCTGCAGATGACACCTTCTATCATATTTCTTTTAAAAATAAAAATAATTTAAAAAATCTGTGGACCAACCAAAGTATCCACTTTCATTGTAACCAGTGTCGCCATATGCAACACATTTTACTTCATTCATATTATTGCCCTAACACGTGTCCACACGGTCCCCACAGCCTATTTACCAAGGACATAAACTTAATGGGAGACTCATTTGCATTTATTAATTTGGCTTGATATGTGCTAATTGATTCTTCTTACTTGTGCATTTTAATTATCCTAAGTTATAGTTGGCCACAGTTTGTGTACCAAATGTAAATTAGCAATGTTTGGTCATTAAATGCCCTCTGAGGAATGAGCATGCTAGCCTGGGAGTAATGAGTGTTAATTAGCTCGTGCAGCATAATTAACAGGTTTTATGTGCAACACTTACCTTGTTTAGTGATGGGTTAACATGATGCAACTGATGCTTTTAAGAACACCTGAACCTTTTAAGAAAGTCTGCAAAAAACAAAGCTGCTTGAAATAATGAACATTTATTCAGTTAAATTTTTTGGAAATATATTAACAATGAACAAAAATATCATTTTTTACTGTATTTACTCAGATGGAGGGTAAGAAATATATCTAAGCAAACATTTGAGTACAACAACAACAATACCAACATATGCCTTTCTAATGCATATCAATCAATTTTGCGTCTTTTTTGAGGGGTTAAACCTTCAGACGACATAAATTCCTCAATTTTTGCAATTTGGGCCATTATGTCAGATTGTTTCCATTCTTCTTTTCCTTCAGAGCTAGATGCTATAGGCCAGGTCTGTTTCTCCAGGCTCTGGAGTTTGGGAGGAGGAACTGTAGGAGTGCAGTCTTGTTGCAGCCCATTACCCACAGAAGAAGAGGCTGGACTGCCACTTGGAGTTGAGCTGTAGAAGATAAGAACTTGATTCTCCTGCGGGAAAATAAAGTGGGTCATAAAAGTGCTATAACACTCTACTTTGATTTAATTCTGATGGAAATATTTATAGCAATAAATAGTGACATCCACAAAATTTGGTCTACGGCCATCATGTTAAGTCATGCTCATGTACAAAACAAAAAACATGTACATTTAAAAAAAAAAAAAGAAAACACCACTTTATTTTGCTTTTGGATCAAATGATAATTCTTGGAGGCAAAACTTGACTAAAAATTTAAAAAAGTAAAAACATCCATTTTGACTGATTTCATTTGAGTAGTCCAGCATTAAACATATTTGAAACCAGATATAACCATGTTACTGAAAACAAGACTGCAAAACGATCTCTGGTTTATTCCATATTAGCATCTTAGCTCCCTTTGGAGTTGGGCTGCATTTCTGTGATTTATACTCAGAGACTTTTGTCCTGCTGTTTTCTATCAACATTTAATTGAGAAAAATGCTGCCATTTCACCCTGCTGAAATACTTCTGGGAATGGAAGTTGTCTCTAGCGTTAACTCACTAGATTCTAAGCTGGCCTGTGTTTGGAAACTTACTTTCTCCGTTAACATTTCAGAAAAAGACTGCTTGATTGCATTCCACTCTCCTTGACAGTCGTTCTTTTGGTGGGGACGATTGCTTGGAGTTTCCAATCTGTCAGGAGTCTTCATTACGGCTGTGAATATAGGATTTGAATTTGAAATGTATTGTGGTCAGCTATTGACTCTTATTATTAAACATACTCTATTAACATTACAAGACATGCCTCTTTTTGCCAGTTTATCCTTCATAAATAGGGGAGCACAAAACGGAGAAACAAGTTCATGAAATCCAGAGGACCATAGCTCAGTTCTTGAGGGTGTTGGATGTGGCTTCTTTTTCCCTTTCATAAACGTGTCCCATGCAAAGGATGACTGATAACTTCTATTTTCAGAATGGTTTGAAGTGTCTACCATTGAAATGCTCTTTTGGTCAACATCTGATTGGACATTTGCTGTTGCAGACCCAGGAGAGGAAGGATCTTGGTCTGGGTTTGTGATCTTGGCTTCTTTAAAAGAAACACCCAGTTCAATCTGTTGAGCTTTCAATGGCTGTGAAAGCAAAGTCCTATCATCTTTTTGATCATTATTTTCTGATATGACCTCCACTGTGTCAACTGCTGCCACTGAAGTGGTCTGATCAACAAGAAGCAACTGTTTAGATTCCACTTCACTGACCACATTGTAGAGGCTTGTTTCAGTCGAGTGATCAGCTTGGGAAACCCGGCTTTGCGAAGGTTCACAGATCAATTCAGGTGGTGAGAACTGATCTTTGGACTCATCAAGGTGTGTATCTAAAGATGTTGTGGCACTTGCACTTTCAAAAGTGGTTTCAGGCTCCTCACAGACAGTTTTGTGGCATGGACTTGGCTGGGCGGCAATCAAACCTCCTGTTATGTCCGTTTTGTCGTAAAAGACAACTGTGTCTTGTGTATTTGAATTTGCAGTTTTGTCTTCTGAAAGTCTCCCTGCTGTTGTTTGACTTTCCTTTTGTGAAACACTGTGGAGAAATTCAGGTATGGCAGTCTGGTGGTCTTTGAATTCTTTGGACTGAGATGTAGCATATCCCTGGCTGTCCATGTGTTTATCTGATGTCTGGGATTCAGTCACTTCAGAAATACACAGATTCTGCTCCAGCGTTCTATCTTTCGGTTCCAAAGCCAAAGGGTCGCTGTCTATGGCATAAACAGACCTGGTTTCAGGCCCTGATAGCTCAGCAAGACGACTGTCTGTGTCACTTTGGGTTGGGTTTGAGGGGCATCCTTTATCAACTGCGTTGCAGACTGGCTCACTTTCACTGACACCCGTTTTTGTTTCATCACACAACTTTGGCAGATGATTCGTCTTGGGATTAACATCCTCAGGTCTTGAGATGTTATCAGACCCATTCGTTGAAACCGTTGGTGAGAGTACAGGTACTATTTTATCTGCCTGCATGAAAATGTCAAGTTCCTTGTTGTCATTTTGAGAGTGGCCATCTTTTCTAGCCTTCAGAGACTCAGTGCTTTCATCTGTGTGAGGAAATTAAATGAATGTATCATTATGAGAGAAAAATGAGAAGTACAGGTAAGCTTTCTTGATAAAGAGACTCCAGTAACCACCTCCCTGCACTTCACATCATTCTGTATAAAAATATCAGTTATAGTGGCGCCAAGCTTGCTGGAGAAGACAACTTTGCATTCTTTCTTACCTGGAATGTCTTTATCAGGGTGACTTGTTGGTTCACGGTTATCATGAGGACTAATAAGACTGTCCTCAAGATCTTTATGGAGACTGCTCACCTTCACAAGGTTAATCTTGTTAGATGTTGTACCAAGAGAATTTTCTTGATCTTTTAGACCAATCTGTAATAAAAGATCAAAGTCAGATTATAATTCAATCGCTTAACACAAATATTGCCAAATGCCTCTTCAAAATGGAGAGGTTTAAGCCTATTTATCCATGTACAATATCTAATCTACATGCTTATTATATAATCGCTGGTTTTGAATTTATTTGTAATAATCCCACCTCAGAGTTATGAAGATCTTTGACCTTATGAGCTGCAGAAATATACAGCTGTTTGTGCTCTTTCTGGAGTTGATTATATGCCTGTTTTACCACCATCAGCTCTTCTTGATCTGCCACCGTTGACATTTGCAACTGCAGAATCTGTGAGAACACCAATTTCCATTTTTTTAATTGCATTCATTTTTTAAAAATTGAAATTAAAACATGTATATTTAAATTTAACAACAAATGGTTTTCAAAATCAAATCACAGTTCCAGCTCTTTCTTTAGCAGAACAGCGATGATTTTCTAGAACTTGCCGTCACCTCTTTTTCCCAAGCGAGTTTAGAATTTTGGTATTCATCTCTCAGGCGAGCAAAGCTGTCGTCTTTTTCTTTAGTCCTCTCTTGGTTCAATTCATGTTCTGTTTTAAGGATCTGCAATGAAATTAATCACCCAGAAAATTTTTAATGCAATAATAAATTTTTATGTGTTTATTTAACCTGGACAGAAAATTCTAAACAGATGGAGAAGCCAATACAAATCAGTTGGCTTTTGTCATGTTAATAATGGTTTTAATCAGTGAATGACTAAGTGAATTAAATAGAGGAATAGGGGGAATAAAAGAGAAGGAGGCTGTAAACGGTCATTAAACACACTTACTATTATTGAGTTGCACTTTGTGTGTTGTAAATGTGCAAAAGTGATTTTCAGTTCACTCAATCAACTTTATGAGTACTAGGCGACCATTGTTTACTTCTGAATATTAATACCTTATTAAGATTATCATTTTAAGTAATTAAATTAAAACGGATTAAACAGATTTTGCATTTTTCTCCCAAAAATATATATATTGCATATACTAAATGTTTTTATCTACTGAATACAGTTAATTATATATTTTTAAATAATTAATTCGATTTATTTTATTATTTAATGAATACGTCCTGTTCCTTTTAGATGTACACAGAGCAAATAGTACAAAAAATGTATGGGGAATGTCTATGGGGGGAAAAAAAACATTAATTTGTAAATAAAATAAAATAATAACATTTCAAAATAGTTGCAGAAAATAGTTGTTATTTAAGCTGAAGGTGATATTGCAGGTGGAGTTGGGTTTTGGGAAGCCCGACCTGATATTCCTCATGGAGTGTGCGGAGCTCCTGCTCTGCTCGGCTAAGAGCTTCTGTCTGTGTCTGTAGCAATCTCTGATTGTGGTGGAGGGATCTCAGTACCTCCTGACACACACACACACACACACACACACACACCTTGTGTTAAATCCAGTTTTACCTCTGTTTAATGATACTTATTACAGTTTTTTTTACAATCACTAGGACACATTTCACAATACTTAGCTCACTTTTTCAAAACTCCTCACACAGATCTCCTAACCAACTTTATTCTTGGCACAACAATTAATTTCACATTCAAAATGCACTAAAACTACCAAAACACTTTATACATGTCTCAAATCAAGTCATTCTTCCATAACACTAGCAAAGGTTTTCACACAACAAACACACCGTCACTCATAAAACAACTTAAAAACACTAACAGGTATCATTATACGTTTTCTTTTGTAAGTTTCTTTACAAAACAATGACAGTTCTCTATTGTATATAATTTACTGCAGTATGTTACATGGTCCATGTTTAGAGTAGTTAAAAAAATTATTCCTAAGTTGCCCCCTTTTGTATATAGTAATGAAATTGAAAGACTAACACCTGTGTAGATGTCCAGCTACATCTAATTGTTTTGATAGTATTTCAGTTTTTACATTCTGAATATATTTCACTATGGTATTACTGTAGAAATGTAGCAAATTGCCCACCAAGTATCGAGCAAACTCAACTATCAAGAAATGTGTCCTGGCGAATGTAAAAAAAAAAAAAAAAATCCTGTAAAAACTGTAAATAGCACACATAAAGGTCCAGAATTTTCTGAGGTGCTTACCTGCTTCTCTGCCCTTTCTGTGGTAGTTTCATTTCTCAGTTTTTTGTTAAGTTCTGTTTCCTAAAAAATATATTACATTTAAAAACATCCTGATATCACCTTTTATGATTAACAATTGTGAAGAGATTCTACCACTAAGAGTCTCTGCTGAAGTTGTTGAAACTCTTGTTCTTTTAGAACATTCTGTAAACGTTCCTCTCCAGGTCTGCAGACCGATGACACTTTGAATGTAACCAGCTCTTTGTTTAGTCTCTCCAAATCCTAAATATGAAGTAAAAAGGGGCAACAATTTGTGATGCAGTGATATAGCACTTCTTCTAACTTCAAAGAAAATCGATTTGCAAAACAATAGGATTTTCATCAACAGTACAAGTATTTTTTTTTTTTATACCTCTTTCAAGGCTTTAATCGTAGATTCTTGTTTTTCATTGATGGATGTGAGCTTTTTATTAATTCGCATGGCCTCTTCAACTTAAAAACAAAAAAAAAGATTTAAAAAAGCTTGGCATCGCTACACAGGCTTTCATTTAGCATTCACCTACAAAGGCCAAATAATTCACGTTCACAGAATGACAAATCAATTCATTGATGCAAAGCAAAGAGGAGTTTTTTAAACGTCAAATCTGTCCAGAGTGAATGAAGAAAGATTATGAATACCAGAATACATACAAGCCCAATGTTTTTAGCAGTGACTCTATCAATGCTTTGCATAAGTAGTGATAATAGAGTTTGAAGGCAAAAGATAACCAGGTTTAACTCCACGTAAACTGAAGTTTTATTTTAATTGAATGCTTCACTAGGACGATGTTTGTCAGTTATGACAGTCATACCATTTTGTTCAAGTTTTTCATGGGCCTGTTTGACCATGGCACACTGTCTGGAGATGGCGGCGAAACGTCTCTCCACCTCTCCCAGCTGATTCAGGTGGCTATCTTTCGTTTGTGTCTGCAGCTGCAACTTTTGCTCCTGTAAAGTTTAAAAACACATTGTCCTCCCTTCGAAGAGGAATATCCCCATTCGGTAATAACAGTTCTTCTTCTCGGCAAGGGCAGACCGTGAATATATACTGCATCGGAGAGTTTGAAGACCTTTGTTTAACATCTCGGCTGAGTGCTCCTTTCTGCTAGATAAGGAGTCAACTTCCAAACATGCCTGAGGGGCTTTTATGTGAAGCGCAGCCCGTTACTGTTTGATTGTCTGTATCAAACTGATTCCCCTCTCCGCCATTGAAAGGTTAAACAGAGCGAGGCTCTGATATAAAATATTTTAATAGTGGTATTTTCACAGCGGCGCTGGCGGTTCACGTGTCACGCCCTCCCTATCCGTTACTCCTGATGATCCGCTCTCCCTCTCAGTTCCTCCTCTTTAATTCTTCCCACTCCCACTTGCCTCTGTCAACAATTTATATAATTGGAAATCCTTACCAGCTCGCTTAATTTCTTCTCCAAACTGTACCTGAGCAACTGCAAGACAGTAGTAAAAGAAAAAGAAAGTGGTTTCAGTGGGTTTGTTTTGCTCTAGAAGAGCACCAAGTGACCTTTTTAAAGCAGAATTTTTTTAAATTGTCATTTTAATTATTATTATTTTAATACTATATTAAATCACGTGAATAAAAATGAAAACAAAAAGACATTAATAAGAGCAAAGACTAGAATAATCAAGAATAACCTCTGTTACTTACTATTATTATAATTAGTAGTGCTGTCAAACGATTAATAGCGATTAATCACATCCAATTAGTTTACATAATATGAGTGTACTGTGTATATTTATTATGTATATATAAATACACACACATACATGTATTTAAGAAATATTTACATGTATATTTATATATAATTTATATTATATATACATATATATTTTTGTTACATATATACATGCATGAGTGTGTATTTATATATAAATAAAAAATACACAGTACACACATATATTATGTATAAACAAACTTTTATTTTGGATGCAATTAATCGTGATTAATCATTTGACAGCACTAATTATTAGTATAATATTATACTACTTGTATTGTTTTTTACCTCAGACTATTTTTAATAATTTAACAACTTCTCTAATTCTGTAAATCATGTCAAGACGCAGTGTTCAAGAATTCATCACAATAACTGCTGCGTTTAGATACGTATCAAATTGCTTAGATTACCATTACCAAATAAAAGGGTAACAAGGGCCTTTATTGGCTAATTGTATGGTTGAAGCGAGGGTGTGATGAACCGTAGGAGAAAGCATACATCAACCATGTGGCATCATTTATCTGACAACACCAAATAGACCTACACAAACCCCCACTCAAAGGGTCAGCGATGAGATGGATTTTCCCACTGTTTTAGGTATATGTCCCTAAAGCAAGGTACAGAAGGTCTTGTCATGTAAAGGTGTATGTTGTTATTGTATTGATGTACCTGCAGCAGTTTTAGTTCTTCCTTCAGGCTGATGATCTCTTTGTCTTTCAGTTCAGCAGCCAGCTGGTTTTTACCCTTTAAGAGGTCATTAATATTTAGTCAAGTGATGATTAATTCATATTTTAATTATTTTTTAACAGTTACTATTAAAGAAGAAATAAAAATATTGATAAAAACATAAATCAGTACACAGATTAAAATAGAAATATAAAGTGACCAACCTTTTCTCCCTCAAGTCTTCGGATTTGGGCCTGAAACTTTAAATTAGACATTTATATATATTAGATATTTGATATTATATATATATATGGGTCATTGATGAATAAGGTTTTTAAAAGTGTAAAAAAACTAAATGAGATAAAATAATTTTATTGATAAAGTTTCATTGAGTGTTAACAATGAGATTATGTGATTTTTATAATCAATTAACACTGCTTTTGTCATTTTTTACAACAAAAAAAGTCATTCAGTTTAACAAAAATTGTGAATGACACTTTTGGTTATATCGAATGACGATATTTTCAAACAATGCTAACAGGCTGACATCTAGCTAGCTAGCAAAGGACAATCAAAAATTTTATATTTAGTACAAGTTTTTAAAATATTACAACATTTTCCATGTTTTAAAGCGGTTGAACCGAATGATCTGATGTTTCGGAACATGCGTATGAGCAAGTGAAAACATTAATTTTTAGTTACTTTGCTTCATTACCATGTGGATCTTTGCACATGTCTGACTGCTGTCACATCCTGTCACATGATATTGACCGCATGACTTGATCCAAAATGGTCCCTTTTTATTGGTTACTCCGAATGACATCAATGAAATTCATTTTTCCAGACATTCTTTCTCATAACAAAGCAACGACTAATACACATAATTTTAAGACCATTTTGCACTATGTTGATATATGATGTTATAAAATCATGCCAGAATAAAAAATATATACATTTATTACATTTTAAGATATTTTAATTACAAATGAAATGGCTGTATTGGCCTTTGGACAGTTAAACCGAATGACCTTTTGACATTTCAAAATTTTTAAAATACCTTTATATGTGGCAAAATATAATTAAAACCTTTTGGATTCAATAAAAGTGATCTAGTTGTACTACCTTACATACTTCGCATGTCATATCTTTGTTTTTATTATTTTTAAGGCCTTTGGACAAAAAACAAAAACAAAAAAACAAACACCCGTCACGTCATTGACCCATATATAAAATCTTGCATACATAGATGAGTGTGATGTCATACCTGTTTTTTTACAGCAGCAAGTGACTCTGAATTTTCGTTTGACATTTTAGAAATCTGACTTTGTAAGGACTCCTGCAAAAATATAAGAATAAACTGTTAATATTGAGAAACTTTAGCAATATAAATAGTTTTGTTTCAATAAATGCTCAGTCAGTTCTTAAAAATGTTTAACAATAGAATCTTTGGAAGTTAATGGAAAAAAAACAGTATTTTTAACATTCCTAACAAACCTTATGCCATTCTAACTCCTGCTTCTCCACCACAAGTTTACAAATCTGCTCCTCATGTCTTGTTTCAGCATCCTGTATCCAAAATGTCGACAAAACACCATTTTTCATCATCAATAATGAATAAATTCATAAGAAAGCAATGGATTATATTTTACGCAGGTATCTAAACATTAGAGAGGAGATTTTAGCATATAAAGCCATCATTGTTATCTAGGACTGCAGCTTTAAGTCAATGGTTTTTATGTGCGTGTAGGAGTTTATTTATATTTTCCTAATAATGTGCTACTTGCAAAGCTGTTAATGTTTCGTAGAATATATTCAATAAATTCAATAAATGTGGTTTGCAGGTAAAAAAAAAAAGAGCACTAAAATTGGTGGGTCAAGCGAATCTTTCAGGACAGAGACTGATCGCATATGTGATGCATTAAATCTAATTAAACAATGACATATGTAATGCATCAGGACAATTCACTTTCAGCATCTGAACGAATTTCCTGTGTCTCGCAAAACGACTGACAACATCCCAAGCTAATACAGTCATTTTAATGGAACACACTTTGCACTCTCTTAAAAGAACAAGAAGTGACTGCATTCAGCTGAGCGTGTTTGTCTGGCAGGAAATCCTCCATCTTAACCCTGGCCCTATAAACCAGAGAACTACAAAGTGTTAGTTTAATGGCATGCCTGAGGATCACATTGATTTAATGCCTTTGTTCCTCACCAACATCATAATAACAGTAAAACACGAGAGGTACAATTGTTTATTTTTGCTCGTACAACCTTTAAACATGTCCAGCGTCAGGTTTTAAGTGCTTTGCTTGAGGGTACCAGTCATGCAAGCAAATATGTGAATTTGTCAGGTCCTGCTGCATGACCCCATTCTAATGTAAGTGTAACTTGTGCTGGCTTATGTCCAGATAGACAGAAAGTGCTGCTCGCTTTTAGTTCTTCTGAACGCTCATGGCAGTCCTCCTCCCACAAAATTACATTCTTCAGTTCCTCACAAGAACCTTGATGTCATTCGGATACTAATAGACTGACATTACTAATACACTGAGATGTCATTTAGCAGCCTTTTAGGAGGCTGATATTTGTTTAAGATTGCACAAGCTCAATAAGTACGTGCATGTCTTAGGTTAAGACTATTACGAACATTTCTCAGCCAAGAGAAAAATTTGTATGTAAATTATGTAATGTGATTATAGTTACTACCTGATCTGATTCTTACAAAATGACTCTGATTTTAGAGTTGAGTAAGCTAATCTAGATGTTGCCATATGAAACATCTAAAAAAGGTTTCACTCCTTTCTGTCATAGTAGTTGCACAATTCAAATGTTAATATTTGGAAGACCTGCTGAGAGGAAAAACATCAGTGTTGGGGGTAACGCATTACAAGTAACTTGAGTTAAGTAATCAGATTACTTGTTTTAGGTAACTAGTAAGGTAACGCATTACTTTTTCAATTCACAACAAAATATCTAAGTTACTTTTTCACATTTATTGACCGACAGCTCTCCTGTCCCCATGTTGAGAGAAATAGGATAAGTGCAGAGGTATTGTGTGCGTAAACATGCAAACTAACTAATTCTAAAACAAACTAATTCAACCATACTAATAAGCAAATTGATAGATTTAGAGATAGGAGTGTTGAACTTTCTTCTCCTGTATCCTTCTCTTCTTTAATCGCATGGCAGCACAGCTAAAAGGTTTGTTTGAGCTGCGCCCTCTACTGTACAGGCGTAAAAATGCATTTCCTTCAGCCTGAGGCTTGTTCATTTCACTTTTGGGCCTTAACATTTGCCAAAAATATAACTTTTTTTGTCGTTTCTAAAAAACAAAAAAGGAAGCCCAGTCCAGGTGATACAAAAAAAAAGTAATGCAAAAGCAATGTAACGTAATGCATTACTTTCCATAAAAAGTAACTAAGTAACGCAATTAGTTACTTTTTAGGGAGTAACGCAATATTGTAATGCATTACTTTTTAAAGTAACTTTCCCCAACACTGAAAAACATAAATGTTAATGTAGCCTACTGCAAATATTTACCGCTTTGGTTGAATCAAGAATCAGAGTGGAATATTAATTCTATCAAATCACAAGGAATTTACACGAATTTTTATATTTTTATGATTTTGAGATTTTTTTTTTGTATTTTGGAGCACGTTGTAGCAATGCATGTGTAGAGTATATTGTATTTTAGTGTTTTAGTACATGTTTAAATAAAGAGTTTTAAAAATATATATTTTTGTAAATACTGAAGAAAAACTACACTGAAATTAATAGACACAATTCACAATTATTTACAAAGAAATGGCAAGTAAAACATTAAATTAAACATGAAATTTTGAGTATTTTCTTGTAAAGTGTACTCCTATATTATAAGTATATTATAAGTAAAGATTTTATACTTTTATATTTTTTATACTTTTATAAGTACAAGTGTTATTATTTTTGTCTTTATCTTACTCTGTAATCAATTAAAAGAATTGTCTTTAATTGCTGAGCAAAGGATGGTAATGCAACAACAAACACCTTAAAAAAATTAATAAAATGCAATAATTGTTGCCTCTAACCTTGCGTTCCTAACATTGATTTCTCTGATGCCACTATTCCATATTTACACATTTTATATCATCAGAAAACAGAGGCAAAAGTAAGAGACCATACCCTGTGAATATGCAACTCCTCAACCGCCTCCAGGAGACTTGTTTTAAATTCCAGTACTTGCACTGAGATGGTACGGCCATCATTCTCTATGGCAATGTTTGGGGTCTTCGGTTGACCGAGAGCACCTTTATCTTCCATCTACAGACAAAAAACAGCAGGAGTGTGTGTAAATCTTGATGTTTTATTTGTGTATAATTTAAAACACATCATTCAGCTTTGGAATATGTCCACTTACCAAGGAGTAAAGCTCTGTTCCAGACTCTACACTCAACTCCACTGCACTTGGAAAAAAAGCACCTAAAGAGAACCTACAGATCAAATCTAGTGTTTTTGCTTTATAAAACAGCAACACTATGATTAAATACACCAGTGTTTAATGAGTAACAAAATAAAAATGATCAAAACAAACAAATAATACAGTATTTTAGCTCAATTGTAGGCTGTTTGCACTGCATGACTCTTAACAGGGATCATTCAATCAGAATTTAGAGCTGGAACTATTGCTTTTATAGTATGGCATATGACAAAAGCGACTGCCACTACATAAATTTTGCCTCATAAGAATATATAAAGCGCTTCTGAAGACAAAGTTCATGCCGTTGCGTCAAAATAAGCTTTTTAAATCCCATCTCGAACCTATCAAGGTGAAAATGGCGCCATGGTAAGAGTGTAGGCTAATAGGGGTCAGGGCCATAACACCGGATGGACAGATGGCGCTGTCATTCAGAGGGAATTATATAAGATATTTAATTTGATCTGTGCTTGGTCCACTGTATCGCCATCATCATGACTGACTTGGAAAGTGGGAGGGCTTCATTCTGCCTGGTGTTTTAATAGAAGAAAAGCTTTCGTCCATTTAGTCGCTGCTGATATATCAATCTTGTGCAGGAATTAAATGATCCCGTTAGAATTTGCTACTATCACAAATGACCTGGAGGTCCAATGTCTTTATTCGCTTCCTCCGCTGATTCACCTCAGCAGATATTAAACAACTTTATAAGCCATGAAAGGCAAAATTAAAAGGACACCATCCATAAAATGGGATAATTCCCTGTCTGCGGTGTGATGTCCATATTACTGTCTGTAAACTGAGTCACATAGCCACTGATCTGTAAATGTGAATGGCAGTGGTCGGGACTTCAGGTGAAAATCTGCAGCGGTCAGATTTAACCTTTGACCTCAGCTGATCAAACTTACAAGAGAGAAATCTGGATTTAATGTCTGAGAAGACTTTTAACCCCAAAGTAAACCTAGAACAAAGAGTTATTAAGCAATATTCTGTCATGGTAAACAAAAATAAAAAGGTTACCAGTGTGGGGCAAATTGATATTTTAATTTACAACAGTAAATTAAAATAGATCTTCAAACAGTGTAAGCAGATTTTCGTGATTATTAATATTTTTAATAAAATATTTTTTTAATTTCTACCGTGGTAACCAGCATTTCAGCATAAGCCATTTAGTTACCATGGCAAATTATAGTTATAGGCTGAATAGACTATAAACATGACTTTTATACCTATTTTTGAAATGCTAATAGCATATTTGTGCACTTTACAAATGTTTTGGTAAGCTAAGCACAAGCTAAACTACCAAAAACATGTATTTATTAGATATTTCTCCTCATAAGTGACTAAACAGTTAAGGAAAAGAGCTGAAAATAGTTAAAAGAAAATAAAAGGTCGTTTAATAAGCACATTAAGCAAACATTTATCAAATTAATACTTAAAACAGACTTCGACGACTCCGTTTTAGCCGCACTGACTGGATTTGATGCGGTTACGGTCTAAGGATGGCTAGGGTTACGCTATATCGTACAAAAGAGTAATAAATCATGGGATTTCTGTGTACTTTCCTCTCAAATATCATCACTGAAGATGTTTAACAGCAAATACTGCTGATCCATAATTTTTTCCGAATTGTTTTAAATCACGTTACGGTGTAAACCCTACCTGTGTCGTGTCTTCATCAATTCAGGCGGTAAGAAACGTTGCCTTTGCTGCCACCTAGTGTTCAGTGTGGAACGAAGGTAGAAGCGTATCTCACAAGAGCAGATGTCCCATTGACTGGTATAGACCAATTTTTGTTGAAACTTTTGTATTAGCATATTTTTAGTTTATGGCATGGCATGATAAAAAAGCAACAACAACAAAAAAATTTTTTTTTTAAATGTGTAGTATTTAAATATCTTAATTTGAGTTGGATTTAATGTAGAAATAATAGAAGAAAACTAAATAATAATATTGTGATTTATTATAAAAAAAATGTATTCGTTTTTAATCATAATTGTGATTTTATAGCCTTCGATAATAAAATACTCAATAATTTGGTTCACTGTTCAACAGGGGTACCTCAGGGGTCCATACTAGGACCTCTACTTTTTAGTCTGTACTTGAATGATCTTCCAGATGTTTGTCTTGATGCATCTATTCAAATGTACGCAGACGATACTGTGATTTATGTACATGCTAAAACAAATGAACAGTGATCACAAAAATTATCTTCTGTCATGACCAAAATCTCAGACTGGTTTAACCAGTGTTTTTAATCGTTAAACGTCCAGAAAACTGCTTGTATGTATTTTAAGACTAGAAAGATGGAGGAGGTTATACCAGATATATTAGTAAATGGTGAAAGATTACAAATTGTATCAGACTTTAAATACCTTGGAGTTATTTTAGACACTCACTTAACATTTGAAAAGCATGTTAAAAAATAGTTTGTACAGTTACACCCCAACTTAGAAATTTTAACTAATTAAGAATCTTTCTGCACTCTTTAATCTTTTCTCATTTCTCTTACTGTATTACTTCATGGTCCCAAGCAGGAAAATCTGCTCTTAGACCTTTACATAGTTTATACAAACGTGCTATAAAAGTGTTTGATAAGAAACCTGACAGACATCATCATTGTCTTATAATTCAAAAACATAATCTCTTTACCTTTAAAAACTTTGTAATATTTCACAATTGTAGTTTAATGTATAAAATTGTGAATGATCTTGCACCTCCACCTTTAAAGATGTTTGTTTCAGCTTAAGACTGGTTAAGAGGTGACTGTGAAGCGCATTTTAGAAAAACAGATTTTGGTCGATCAGCCTTTTCTGTAAAAGCTGTTAATAATTGGAATAGTTTACCAACTGATGTTAGACAGTGTACTACCTTTGTCCAGTTTAAATTACATTTGAAAAGATTTTTAAAGGCAAGTCAGGTGTGTGATCATTAATTATACAAGGTAACGATTTTTGAATATGTTTTTTATACTTCTTGTATTCTATTGTGTTTAATCTGTATGGTATTTTTATTGATAATTTGGTGTACTCCTGCCCAGGGACAGGAGATGAAATTTAGCTCTGTAGCTAATTCTGGGGTAATATTTTATTCTCCATTGTCCCTGTCAAATAAAGAATAAATAAATAAAATAATTTAAATTAACCATTTTATACAATCCTCCCTGTTCGAAGCACATGCGCTAGGGGGCGGCCGAAGTTTTTGTTTCTACTGGGAAATGTAGTTCAATGTTTTATTTACGCAGCTTCACTCCCATTCAAAACCACATCTCAAAAACTACAAAGAAACCTTCCGAATCGTACTTCCGTAAATACACGCATCAGGTTGTATTGATTCATCCAGAACAAAACGCTCGGGCTGCTATTTTGATTTTATGTGGCGAATTGCAGCTGCGTGAAAATAAAGTTTAAGCGGGTGGTTGGTGCTTTAACGAATCCAGGTAAACTGTAAAAGATCTGAATCACGAATGACCGGATGTTAGAGTGCAGACAGATGCGACGTTGGATCAGACTCTCAGAGATTTAGGCTGGTTGTTTATGTCACAGCGCAGTAAACCAAATCAAAAGCGAGTTTATAGAAATGAAAAATATTTGAATGTGACTAGTAGAGGGATGAGGGTACTAGAGAGCAATTGTTTATTGATTTTAAAGGCATTCTAGTCTTTTCCTTCTGTTTTAGAATGAAAAAACAAAACAACTTCACACTCAGCTCCATGTCACATTGTTGCCAGAAAAAAAAAAGTCAGTGCAGTCATTTTAGTGTGGAACTGGATAGAGCAGCTGATGTTATAGTCTGCGTAAAGATCAGTTTAATTTCTCAGCTTCTTTGTTTTCAGCAGAAGATGCCCAAGGAATCTGACGAGTCCCCCAAAGAGGAGCAGAGCAAGACCGACAAGGATGGGAAAGAGAACACTGTGGAACCATCAGAAGAGATGATCCGGAAGAGGATCAGAAGAAGCACTCACAGTCCTCACAGACTCACCCCCCAGTGTAAGGAGAGAAATGTTTATTAACTTAATGTGGCAAATCACACTTTAATGATGTTAATATTGCATTCAAACACTCACAGCCAGTCCACCCAGATTTGTCTCTGTGGAAGAGCTTATGGAGACAGCCAAAGGAGTCACTAATCTGGCACTGGCCCATGAGATAGTGATGAACAGTGCTTTTCAAGTCAAGCCTTATGAGCCAGAAGAGGGAAGGTAATGGACTTGTTATTATGATAATATCGCAATGTGCTAACAATATAGTTGAAATGTTAATACGTTCATTTGTTTTCTTAAGGGATACATATTGCGGTCCAATATTCAAATTTTTTTTCTCTGCACATTTTTAATGGTTTGATTTGAGAATGTTTTTGAGAGTTTTTTTTTTTAACATATCTTTTCTATATACTCAGTTTGGAGAAACAGGTCAAGGAAATGATGCACAAAGCATTCTGGGATTGCCTTGAGTCACAGCTGAAAGAGGACCCACCATCTTTCAGCCATGCTATCACCCTGGTTGGTGAAATTAAAGAGGTAAGGAAAGAATCCAAGCTTATATATATATATATTTATATACTCAACGCTCACTTTATTAGGTACACATGTTCAAGCGCTCATTAACGCAAATATCTAATCAGGCAATCACATGGCAGCAACTCAATGCATTTAGGCATGTAGACATGGTCGAGACGATCTGCTGAAGTTCAAAATGAGCATCAGAATGAGGAAGAAAGGTGATTTAAGCGACTTTGAACGTGGCATGGTAGTTGGTTACAGACGGGCTGGTCTGAATATTTCAGAAACTGCTGATCTACTGGGATTTTCATGCACAACCATCTCACAGAGAATGGTCTGGAAAAGAGAAAATATCTAGTGAGCGGCAGTTCTGTGGGCAAAAAATGCCTTGTTGATGTCAGAGGAGAATGGCCAGACTGGTTCGAGCAGATAGAAAGGCAACAGTAACTCAAATAACCACTCCTTACAACCGAGGTCTGCAGAAGAGCATCTCTGAACAAGTATTTCTGTCAGGAAATAACAGAATTTACCGCCTTCCTGGACCCGATGTGCCATCCACCAATCAGAGAGTTTCCTGAATTATATAAGATATAAGAAGTACAAAATATGAATGTAATTTATAATATATTTAATTTTAAATATATAATTAAAATGAAATTCAACAGAAATATTAGTGTTAATATTTTATATATATATATTTATATATTCTCAATATATCTGTGCACATTAAGCAATTAAGCAAAGAAAATGTTTGAAGGTGTTCATTAGTTCCCTGTCTCCCTGTTTTTGCAGACCCTGCTGTCTTTTCTGTTGCCAGGACAGAGCCGACTGAGAGGGCAAATTGAAGAGACTCTGGACCTCTCATTGATCCAGCAGGAGGCTGAAAACGGAGCTCTAGACATCAGTAAATTAGCCAGGTTCATAATTGACATGATGGGCACCTTTTGCGCACCCTGCCGTGATGAAGACATCAAACAGCTGCGTAAAAACAGTGACATCGTGCCCCTTTTTAAGTAAGTCACTTAAACAGATCAATGTGAAGGTCACATGACTCTAAATTATTTAATCTTGTTTATCTGTACACATCTCCAGGTCTATATTTGCAGTGCTAGACAAAATGAAGATCGACATGGCCAACTTTGCTGTGAGCAGCCTGCGACCTCACCTCCTACAGCAGTCGGTGGAATACGAGCGGAAGAAATTTCAGGAGTTCTTTGAAAAACAACCCAGTAAGGAAAATCAATTAGTTGTATAATCAATGAATGTTACGCTATGCATGCATAACAATGGATTAAAAAAACGAAGATAAGCTTCTTCCACTTTAGTAAGTGCTAATCTCTTTAATTCAGGTATGTATTCATGTTTGTAGATGCTTTGGATTTTACAAAGAAATGGCTTCAGGACACAGCAGATTATGTAACCAGTGGAGAAACGGAGGGTGGAGCAACATCCACAACAATTTCTGCTCAACTCCCTCTTACTGTACAGAATCTTGCCTATTTGCGCCTGTTAAAATGGGACCATGATGCAGAGTCTTTCCCAGAGGTAATGTGTTATTGGGGATCACTGATGTCCGGATCTATTGATTTATTAAAAAATATATAAAAAAATGCAATTCATATATACTGTAATTCACATCTTCTATGATGAGCATATTTTGAAGGGAATATATTTTCACTATCTGTCCTGATTTCATAATGGAAAACTGTAATAATTCATGATATTTATACAAAATTGCATTTTACCTTGAAAAATACATACTCTTCAAAAGTTTGCATTTTTCCTCTTAGTCATTAAATTTAAACTTTTGTTTAAAATGGTTTTACAGAATGATTTGAAACTAACACAAAAACACAAAATATATATGTTTAAGAACTTGGCACATCTATTTTTCTTTATTGTGTACACTCCAACTTGTCATTAGCTATGTTTCCATCCACCTATTTTTATGCGCATTTTGTGATATCGCATAAAAAACTGCTGGATGGAAACGCCAAGATGCAAATAAATTCTAAAAATGTGCATAAAAAACATATGCGCTTGTTTGAGTTGAATACATTTTTTTATCGGATGAGAAAACATGCGCATAAACAACAATGGAAACAAATTTACCAAATAAATTCCTCGATGCGAAAAAAAAAAACTTTGACTGCGTGTTGGGACGGCATAACTGGACCAACCAGCAGACCGATCTCGTTGCACAGCATCTGAAATTGTTCTGAAATGCCTGTGCAAAGTCTGCCGTCAAAGTGGTTCAGTATGATTACCTTCCAGAACTGTCTTGAAAAATTCATACTTTTCAAAAGCAGCAGGCATCTTCCTCTGAAATGCGTTTATTGCATTTCTTCTGCATGCTCTGAGGCGCAAGTAATTTATTATGTANATATATATATATATATATATATATATATATACGAAAATTATTATATACAGTAGCTTCTCCTACTTTTCTTAGTGATTTTTAGTGCCAGCTTATCAAGAAGTGACTCTTTTGTTCTCTTCGACTCACTGGGTGAAAACAGTGCTTTAATCGCAAATGTTTTATGTGATATTCCCATTTTGCGCAGAAGATAAATTCACAACTTTGGATGGAAACATAGCTAACGACACCAAAACCTGTTGCTGTTCTTTTCCTCAATTTTCTCCCTCCTGTGATCAAACAGACAGTTCTCATGGATCAGTGCAGATTACAGGAGATGCAACAGGAGCTGGAGCAGCTGGCACTGGTGGCTTCAGTCCTGCTCATAGTGTATAACAGTGCTGGGGAGGCCATTTCTGGACTCCCGGGACTCATTGAACGACTGAAGAAAACCATTAAGATTCTGTTAGCAGAGATGCACACACCGTAAGTTTGAGGTTGGCGTGAAATGGAAGTTGCGATAGTCTTTTCTTCCCATGTATATCAGAGTGAAACAGCTTCTCGAACAAGAAAAAATGTAGGGCGGGACTTGATTTTGTTCATCGAGAATTGATTGGATGGTTGTGGTTTGCTATTGCTGTGATGTCATGTGAGTGACAGGTTGCTCCGCCTTCGCGCCAGTAAACGTCATCAGAGAAGAGATGTCTTTGCTACAGGGAGGGGTTTTAATTTAAAAAACAATAATAATAATGATGTGCACATATCAATCATTAATAATACTGCAATATTCCATAAAAAAAACAAGAATTGTCTATATTTTCATTTCATGGTGACTTTAAAGATCATTCTATTACATTGCTATTTCTAATGCTTCACACTTCCATAAGCAAAACTGTTGTATTTTTCTCTCATAGGTCCTTCAAAGCGGATGAAACCTTTGCTGCTGTTGCAGAGAAATTGTGTTTAGAGCTCCGAGGATGCTTGTCTCAGCATGGCTTTTCCCCATTTCCCTCAGACAGAGAGAACACACTGAAAGGCCAAATTGTAGCAGCAAAGTCTGCGGACAACCCCATCCGCAAGGTCATTGGTAAGCGCAGCCCTCTATGGAGGACTTGTGCTTTGACAACCTAAAAAGCAGTTAGGATTCCATTTAGAAGTGAAGTCTAATCTAAAACTGTATTTTTTCTATTAGACTCCCGGATCCAGATGTACCTCCTTGGCTTCCTGGAGTCAAGCTCCCACCGGAGTACCCCAGCTCTCCCTGGAGGTCTGACGCCCATCAGCAAAGAGTTAGAGGAGATTGCCGTCAAGCTGGAACGTTTGGTGACCTTCAACAAGCTAGTTTACTCTCCGTTCTACCAGAAGATCCTCCAAGAGATTCTGAAACAAGGGGAAGGTTTAGATGTGTAAACAATACACCTGAAATACTTACCACTGGTCATTCTGGCTTTCAACATTCTGTAGCTATATATACGGATTATAGTGACTATAAACTAGCTAAGTAACCCCTAAAAGCTCACATGCTAGCACTACTGAATATTTAAGGGTTAACATTCCTAAGGTCCTCTCATTGCATTGTATATCAGGGAATATTTGTGAATGTATCAAGAGATTTGATTTGCCTAAAGCTTTGATTGCTTTAGACAATGACTGATAACTGTTAGAATAATGTAATAGAGGAGAACCTTGCGAATACTGTTATTGTGTGCAACAAAATATTCAAAAGATTCACTTCCAGCAACATTTCTGAGTAGTTTCAAACATTTGCTGTTGTAGCTCGAACCCTTCTGCAAAGGTGTTATTAAGGTTTCTGGCTAGTTTGGATAAATTTGAGGTAAAGGATGTATATTATTTGACTGGTGCCTTAGATTGTGAAGTGCCGTGCCACCCATGTTTATGTGCACATTTTTCTCTTTAATGTTCATTTTAACCTACAGATTACTCCCATGTTGTTCTCACGGTCATGCGAAACCTGGAATACCAAGCATGTTCTTTTTAAAGAACATTAAAAGAATGTTTCTATCAACATTGAGCATGTTTTACAGAAGACACCTTCACCTCACAAGATAATGTATTCCCCAGAGAAGCCCAACTCCACTTCTCTGTGTTCTGCTTTCATAAACTTCTAAATTGTGTCCTATCAATGCAGTATTACTACTGGTTATTTGAAACTGAATGCTGGCTGTCAATAAATTGTGAGGTGTGTAGAAAACATTGTTGACTGGATTTACTGTTTCCCCCCAACCATTTATGTATTCACGTGGCATATTAAATTTTATTATATAAAAGGTTTATTTATTGCATCGTTTTATATTACTTCATACTATTTTGGTAATGCTTTACAATAAGTTTGCATTAGTTAACATGAACTAATGCTGAATAATTCTCCTAAAGAATTTAATAATCTTAGTTCATATTAAATTCAACATTTACAAATACATTATTAAAATCAAAAGTTGTATCTTTTCATATTATTTAATGTACCTCAACATGATGGGACAATTAACAGGTGTATTTTAATCAACCAATGTTAACAAAGATACTGTAACAAAAATGTATTGCTAATTGTTAATGCATTTACTAATTAACTTGTGTGAACATTAATTAAAGCTGCAGTCCGTAAATGTTGCCTCTTTGTCACCATCTCTGTTTGAAACCTGCAATTGCAGTTATTTGCGGAATTATCGTCTTTAAGGTTTTTGAGAGACGTTTTGACAATTCAGAGCCACCGTACGCAAACGCATAAATCCAGAATGCCATCTGACAAGTTGATCCATGTTGCCTACAGCACAAAACAGCAGCACTGAATGACAAACAACGTGAGGAATACAAAGAGACCGAATATAAAGACAGATTGTGCCAGTAGTAAAGCATCAAACAGAGCCACTGACATCCTGAAGTAATCTTTGAAACGCTCGGATAATCCCGCAGCTCCTTGATGAGGTGAATTCTCCTTTCTCTCTATGCAATCTAGGGATTGAATGGACCCAATATTTCCTCTTTCTTTTTCTCTTTTTAAGAAGAGAGGATACAACTAATTGTGCTCACTGCTGCTTGAAGACTTAATTTTGTATTGTTTTGCGATTTTTTTCGCAACTCATTCATTAATACGCATCGGACTCAGTGTGCAAGGTCTCTGTGCGTGACGAATTTTTAGGATTGCGAATACGAAAAAACGCATGCAAAAATTTCGGACTCAGTGTGCAAAGGCCTTTACGTATGTAAACAGACGTGACGTAATGACGCAAAGACGAACGGCAGCATGCTCGAATTTCCCGCAGAAACCTACCAGTACCACTCGAATTATAAAACATTATTACAAGCTTCCCGTTGTGAATCGGGCTAAGGTAAGGAGATAGTTTTGAACACTGGCTGGTTATGTACTTGTTAAAAAATAGATTTTGGATCATTTTTAACCCCAAAAAAGTTATGGACTGCAGCTTTAAGATATCAATTATTATTAAAATATGTTAGATTTATTTCTAGCAGTTTTAAATGAAATGCATTGAAAATATACTATATTCATATATTTAATTATTACATATAAAAATAGAAAATATTTCCGTACATATTAGATAAATATTACTTAGGCTGTA
>RJVU01018281.1:269480-286357 GCA_003731715.1 Anabarilius grahami
GCACTTTGTATTTCATGTAATTCATCTTACTAAACCTCTTTAATATAGCAGGAGGTTTTGTTTTGATTCATGTAAACGGCATCTGTGAAATGACTAACAGTTTTCTTCCCCTCTGTCCTTTATAGGTATGGCCTCACAGGTTACGGTCTGCCCACCACATGTTTATCAACCCCAGACAAGTGCCTTTTGCAGAGAGAAGAAAATCGATCCCATCAGCTGTGTTTACCATGAGAAGATCCCTCGCACTTACGTGGTCGGTGTGAATCTAGGCATTGCGCACCCTACGGATATTATACCTTTATCGAGAATCGAAGCTTTGACTAGCGAGAAGCCCTGCGCTGCACAGGACTTCTCAAAACAGACTGAATCTTCTTCACAGGAGCTCCTCAGAAGGGCTTCCTCTCCATACAAGCGTGTGGCATCGGAGGGCGACCTTCAGTATTTCTCCAGAGCGGCCGGGGCAGTTGAAGAAGAAAGTGGAGACGGTGTCCAAAACAGCCAAAGTAGTAGTAGTAGTAACAGTAGTAACAGTGGCAAGGCTCCAAAAGGGACGGAGAGAAACGGTGGTTTGAATTCAGTCGACGGAACCCAAAGATGTGGGTTTAAATGCAAAGGGGAAGAGCTTGAGAACAGCAAGAGCATCATGCAGATAGTAGAGGAGCATTCGACTCTACCTGCCATGTTGCAAACAAACGTCGGGAGCACGAACGCAGTAGGTGTTGCCCCGCCCGAGCAGAACAGAACCGGGACGGGAGCCGTGAGCGGGACGGGTGACGGCGACTATCAGTTGGTCCAACACGAAGTGCTGCGCTCCATGAAGCACACCTACGAAGTGTTGGAGTTCTTGGGTCGTGGTACGTTCGGTCAGGTGGTCAAATGTTGGAAACGAGGCACCAATGAGATAGTGGCGGTGAAGATACTGAAGAACCACCCGTCGTACGCCCGCCAGGGCCAGATCGAGGTGAGCATCCTGGCCCGACTGAGTGGGGAGAACGCAGAGGAGCATAACCTGGTGCGGGCTTTCGAGTGTTTCCAGCACAGAAGCCACACCTGTCTGGTGTTCGAGATGCTGGAGCAGAACCTGTATGACTTCCTCAAGCAAAACAAGTTCAGTCCGTTGCCGCTGAAGGTGATTAGGCCCGTGCTGCAACAGGTGGCCACGGCGCTGAAGAAGCTCAGAAGCTTGGGCCTGATCCATGCCGATCTTAAACCGGAGAACATTATGCTGGTAGATCCTGTGAGACAACCCTTCCGTGTGAAAGTGATTGACTTTGGCTCTGCCAGCCATGTCTCCAAAGCTGTGTGTTCGACGTACCTGCAGTCTCGCTACTACAGGTAAGTGGGGTTTTTCCCCATTTTTTTCCCCCCTCTAGTAGGCTTACTACTGGTGTCATGTCTCCGTTTAATCATAAATAGACTTCTGGTGAATGTTTAAGCTTGTGTTTGTGGCAAGTATAAAGATATAATTTGTGTTGTTCGTTTTGAGGAAGTTGGACTGAGGAACGTTTACTTAAGCCGCACTTCCTGCCAGAACAATTATGTAATGCTGTCTATAGCTTTAGTGGAAGTTTGATGGCAAGCATTCTTTGTTCGATTGCGTCTACTCTGTGCTAACTGCCAATGAGCTACACCCATACTAACTTTATGTAACTAAAAAAACCAAAAAAACATGACACACTGAATTTTCTCCATCGACTAGTTTGTTTGCCTCTTGTGTGTGTTTTCTCTAATGGGGTCAGTTCTGACCATGATGGCTGTGCTTTGTGTCTCTATGTGGTTGGCAGTTCTTTAGGAAGAATGTGGTTTGCTAAAGTGATTCATGGGATGTGGAAGAACATGGAAAGACTCTTAAATTAGAATATTCCAGATGTTTGTGTTTTAAGTTCTCTGTCTAGCTTCTTTTTTTTTAGTATTGTCCCTTCCATCAAAATGGATAGTTCACCCAAAATAAAAATTGTCATTTATTTTGTCACCTGTATGTCATTCTGTAGAACACAAAAGTACACTACCGTTCAGAGTTTGGAGTCAGTACGATTTTTTTTGTACTTTTGTTCAGCAAGGATGCATTAAATTGATCAAAAGTGACAGTAAAATCATATATAAATTTATATTTCAAATAAATGCTGTTCTTTTGAACTTTCTGTTCATTAAATAATCCTGAAAAATATAAATTTTCCCTCAAAAATATTAAGTAGCACAAATTTATTAGTTGAAAACAGCTTTCTTGAGCAGCAAATCAGCATATTAGAATGATTTCTGAAGGATCATGTGACACTGAAGACTGGAGTAATGATGCTGAAAATTCGGCTTTGCCATCACAGGAATAAATTACATTTTAAAATATATTCAAATTGAAATTTTTTTTTAAACTATTGTTTGTGTGGGCGGAGGGGTGTTATTGAGTTATTTGTCTTTTTATTTAAAGGAATTAAATAATTAAAAGGGATTTAAGGAAATAAAGAAATAAGAACGGTATAATTTTCAGGTCTATTGTAGTTATGAAGTAAACTGTTTGCGAATAATTTTGTTTTAAAAATATGCACACATTCACTCTTATTCGTGTGTCTAATATATATAAAACGCAAAGCATTTCTTGCCTTGTCACATTCAGTTATGATTTACTTGAATCATGTAAATAATAGCATATTTTCAATTCACGACGGTGAAATTTCATAAAACTGTTGAGTAGTTTGCATCACTGGATATTACTTTTGGTCCCTGAACATTTCTATCATAAAACAGTTGTCAAATATTAAATATTTAGCTATTTACATGTTACGACACACTCTTTCACTGCGAAACTAAAGTGTAAACCTTAACTAAACCTTAAGCCCCACCTTCTTTGATTTGATTGGCAAGCTCACTCATTTTGTCAGACGAGTGCTGTTAAACCGCTGATGGTATACAGCCTAAAAATGTAACAATTAAAACTTTTTGTCATTCTAACAACAAACAGAGCAGTGCGTAATTGAGTACAGCTGAGCGGCATCAAAAGAATATCAAATATTGGGGGGGGGACAATTTGGCCATTTCTAATTATTGGGGGGAACTTATCCTCCTCAGTGTCTATGGTGGTTACAGCCCTGATCTTAAATAATAAATAAGTGCAGGTTTAGAATGACATGAGGCTCAGTAAATAATTTTGTAATTTTGAATTTTGGGTGAACTATCCCTTTAAGAATTTTTGTGCAACTGAAAGGTATACAAATGAGTTTCGAACATACTGTGACACTGTGGTGCGGAGTACAGTCTGTCTTTGTAAATGTGCTAGGTTTGTGGGGAAGCTATCAGTGAAACAAGATAAAGAGGAACTAGGCACTAGTTTAAATAGGCCATTTGAACTCTTTGTACTTTGGCACTGCCACAGTTTGATGCCTGCAACTGCACGAACTCCCGCCCCACGCAGGTGGCACGTGTGAATGTGTCGCTTTTGCATGGGAATGAGATGCATTGAGGACGTGTCTGTTGGTAGCGCTGTCTTTGCACTCAAAAGAAGTGTGATAACAGATGTTTTTATAGAACGCTATGAATAATCATTCACTCTAGCTTGTTTTTCTTTTTTCCGAGAATTTGAACGTCACTCTTTACATAGTGTTGTGTTAAATCATTACATAAGTACTGAGTAATTCTAATGAACAACATGTACTTAATGTGCAATTATTTTGAGTTTTGCTGTTGTAATGAATCAGTCATAAGTCATATTTTTAACATTAACATTGTAATATGAAGTGTTATCTTTGTTAACATGTTCCCCTTCTATTTGTTGTGATTTTGTTTTATAAAGTGCACATTTTTTTTCTTTAAACAAGCACTTGAAGTACTTATGATTACTTGAACTGAATCAAGTATTTCTTCTCAGTTATTTCATGAAATTTTAAAGATTATTATATCTTTGCATGCCATATGAAAGCTCCACGTTGTGGACAGGCCTACATCTGTGTTTCCCAAAGTGGGGGAAAACATGTGCTTCTATTTTCCATTTGTCCTCTCTTTCTGTCGGCATGATCGATGTCGTAAGAATCCATAGCCTGTTCCCAGCGCACAACTGGCTCACCTAAATTTAGGGCGGATCTTGTTGTGTTCATGTGGTATGTGAGGTTGTCATGACAAGTATTTATTTTTCGTACTTTGAGCAGGCTGCGTTGAGCACGTACCCATTTGCCAGGAAGTGAAATTTTGCAGGTGTTGTCAAATAGCAGAGTTGTTTTTAGATTTCACACAGTTTTAGAACTGGTGTTTGTTTCTGTCACATTTAAAGGTGGTACAGAGGATGTTTTGTTTTATACATTTTTGCAATATTACTTGAAACTGTCTTTACTAACTGATAAAAGACTATTTATTAGGTGAACTGAAAGGAATAGTATTAATATACATCATCTGTGCACGAGGTAGGGCCTTAAAAACATCAGCCAATCGTTTATGCGATCATCACGTAAACGATTGGCCCTCTGGCTTGTCAATCACTGCCATGACGTTCCTTGTGAGAGATGCGCGGTTGCGCGCTCCAGTAACTTTCCACACTCCACAGGCGCCGCATGCAATGTTTTTGTCAGGAGACAGGAGTTACAACTGCAGATGATGAGTTACCTGCGGTGAGTCCGACATAATGAATCCACTAAGTGTGTGCGCCGTTTGAAATCGTGCACACACTTAAGGATTGTAAGGCCGATTATGAATGTAAATTGATACTTATGACTGATCGCGCTCAAACGCGTCCAGTCAGAGCCAGTTGCGTTCAGTCTGCGATTACAGTCGGTGTTCAAATTCCATGTGAAAGTATATAAATCTGCTTCAGGAGCAGGAAACAATCGCTGTAAGTTGAGCATAGTCTTAGAATGTTTTAGCTAGTCGTTAAATGTGTGCCCGGCTTAATAACACAGCGAATGCCGTTGGTAAACACTCGTGTTCCAATACTCGTGCACGAGTTTTGGGAGGCGTTCACTCGAAATGGAGGGGGGTTGTTCTTACGCATGCGCTCATTTCAAAAACTGTACCATGATGCAATGCTTATGTTTTCAGTTCAGTAGCACAGAAGCATTCTCATTGAACAGTTTAAGTTGTTTTGGTTTGTAATAAAGCTTAATTTTCTTCCTGCTTATTGTTTAGAAGTTAATGAAAGAATGTCAATGTATCCTAGACATTAGTAGATGAGTTTGCCACTGGATTAGGTAATTAAACTCATTATGCTATTGGTGATTTCAATTAAACAAGGTGATTAAGTTAAACCAGTCAAAATTGAAGTTTACGTTTAGCTGAAAACTAAAACCGAAAATAAAGTCTCAGTAATTAAATTTGGGTAATTGAACTTTGTATGCTGTTGGTGATAAATTAAGGCAGGTGATAAATTAAACCAGTCACAGTTAGGGCTGGGACAATACATCGAATCTCGATTCGCGATACAAAGAATCTGGAGTGATTCTGATATTTTCTGATGTATCGTTATTCTCTCTCGAATCGATTCTGAGCTTAGTTTTTAACAGCAGATGGCACTACGTGCTTTAGAAACACTCATACACTGCCTGCTTCCAGTTCCTTTACACACACCATTTAAACCTAAACTAATCAATCATAAAGTTCGAAAAGGATGAAGCGAATTACAAATCTAGCGTCATAAAAGCATTCTGAGCTGAGGTGCAAGTATATCTAACCACTTAGATGACTCAGAACGCACGAGCTCTGTCCAGCAGTTTTCTTCATGAGCGTTTGAGAGTGTGCGGTTAAAAACTAGTCTAGAGTGCCATCTGCTGTTAAAACTAAGCTCAGAATCGATTCAAGTGAGAAAATATCAGGATCGATCCAGATTCATTGTATCGATCGAGAATTGATGTATTTACCCAGCCCTAGTCACAGTAAAGTTCTTCTGCAACAAGCCAGCTCTTGATATTACAGCCAAATTTGACATTGATACTCTAGCATCATTTTTGCTTGCAGTGAAGTGCATAAACACGCTTGAAATTAGGGCTTCAACAACTAATCGATAAAGTCAATAATAATCGGTAATGAAAATCATTGACAACGAATGCCATTATCTGTTAGTCCTATCTGTCCATTGTGCACGGAAAACTTCCACCAGTCGCATCAAATTACAGCACTGAATAATGCATTTCTATGGACAAAATGCATCTAAACATGGAGGAAACGGCATGAGCTGCTGCGGGAAAGGTACATGATCCAAACTGCCAAAACATGAGAATTCAGGCTGATGCATTAGCGTAATGTTTAACATGGCTTGCCCTGTCAGGCACTTTGAATTAATATTCAGCGCAAAAACATTAATTTTGCTGAAATATCTGTTGTTGGATGTTAAATTTAGGTTTAAAAGTCAACATGTAATTCAAGTATTTAAAAGGAATAAAAGCATGGAATTTAATATAAATGTAAGATTTCTTACATTTACAGGATAAAGAAATGACAGTAAGAGGTACTATGTTCAGAGTGAATGTGTGTTCCTCTTATCTGTTTAACACTGAGTTTGTGTTTTTATTTTTCTTGCTCTTTTGCATAATAGCATAAATATAGATAGGCCTATATTCACTATAGTATGTTTTCATAGCATTCATAGCATAGCATTGTTTGAGGTACAGCATTGGGCAGGATGTCGAATAGTGTTTTCTCAATAAAATAAAAAAATATTAAATACATTTACCCGATTAATCGAAGAAATCAATTAATCGATTATCAAGATAATTGTTAGTTGCAGCCCTACTTGAAATGTATTTCTGTTGTAGATTCGTTTTGTGCATGAAAAAAAGCTTCATCGGAGAAGCACAAACTAAACGTCACTGTTACGGTCAATGAAACCTAAAATTCTTATTTTTTCAGACGGTTTTGTTCAAATGTTTTTGGTTGCAAGCATTTTGGTGCATCACTACTTTTGCAGAAAATGTCATGAATTAAGAGTTGTAATAGTGGTATCCCTGGTCGTAAGTCTGGTAACGTACTAGTGGCCTTTTGTTAAAATAACCACTGTAGCCCATTAATAATTCACTGTGTTGCTTAGATGATTGTGTGTTGGGTTCCACATAAAGTGAGGTAGTGAGTTTCAAGTTGCTACAGGAATGGGTCTTTAGGTGCCATGGGTTTTTGTTTCTTATGGCCTCCTGAAGTGACTCATCCTGTTGTTTCCTTGACACTCATACTGTCTTTGTTAAGCTGAATCATGGGATTCTTTCTCCTCAACTCAAAAGTGGTTTGAAATATCCAATAGTTGCCACTTAAATGTCCATCCTTGCCATGTCTAATTTAAATTTTCCATATTCTGTTTAGCCAGTCTCTTACAGATCGTGGGAGATTGTCACAAATCATGACCTGGAAAAGGCAATGCACTTTTGTGATGCTCAGAAAAAGCCCTTTATTTCAGTCAGCTTTAAGTGAACTAACACAGTTAATGAAGCCACTTTGAGTGCCAAAAATAAATTTGTTGTGTTGCAAAATTGATTGCGCTCAAATCAGCTCCAGGTTTCCTCATTTAGCTTTGGGTTTTGAAACGGGCTACTTAACCACCAGCAGGATAATGGTATCAGAACATTGGAAACCGTGTTAAAACCCCAGGAAAACTGATATACACAGGGCAGTTGCATAACAAGCCGCTTGCATTAAACAGAAGGCCGAGTGATGGGCCTGAGTTTGGCTGGCCTCAATGGATTGTGTGTGTGCCGGTCAAATAACCAGCAGTCTGTACCCTAAAGTTAGGCAGGCGAAAGAGTCCCTCCATGCGGTTTCAGGGTCCTTGGCTTTGCTGAATTTGCATAATTTCGAATGCAAATTTTCCACTTGGTACCTTTTTTATGTGCAAAGGGAATATTTTTGGTACAGCCTGTAAATGTCAGATTGTTTTTCCTGGATCTGCTGCCTTTAGTTTAAATAAAACTGCAACATAAAACAGTAGCTGAGCCTAATTTTAGTCATTTTGGAGGTTTTTCATATCCTGTAATGTGCATCTTAGCAGTTTATTTCATACCTAGACAAGTCTGAAAGAGATCAGCCTTATTTTAAAACGCAGACGCTATCATATCTGTGCAGGCACACCCATAGAAACCAAATGACAGGTTTTGCCAACAGCCCATAATAAGCATTATGCAACTCTTCTATTTTTCTGTTCTTATTTTTTTTTCTTCCCTCTAATGGGTCATAAAGTTTAAAGTCCTAACACGCTGCCCTCTCCTCTGCTTTAATAAATCTGTTTTGGCTTTAGGAAGATGTGGAATGAAGCATTCAGCTAGAGTGCGTGTTGCAAACCTGTGAAGAACCATCAAAATTGAGACCTTGACTTTGCCCAATGTCAACCATTTATTCAATGCCATCACTTTCCACTTAGCTCGTTTGAACCCTCTAGAATGCATTCCCAGTAAACAAGACTAATGGTTTGCAAATAACGCACAACTAAGTGCAACCTCCTGCGCAGCATCTAAAAGCATAACTTTTTTCCGTAAGTCTACAGTCTTCATGCGTTGGTATGTATAATAAACCTTGACCAAGCCCTGGTTCATCTGCGGCCTAAGGAATGACCGTAAGTGTGAACGTCTGCTTTCTGTCAGTGTGTTTTAGATGTGAATGCCTGAACCCCATTTGGAGTGGACTTGCTCTCTCTGCAGTTGAAGAAGACCTAATTGGCCAGATTCCTGAACTAATGAGCAGCCTGAAGGGTTTGGTGGTATGATTCACTTGGAAAGAGAGCACACATCTAGTTGTTTGTGCATCCCATGGCCTTTGATGCAGCATTCGTGCATCGCCAACTCCTTGCAGCGTTAGTGGGTCAGTCAGGCTTCATTGACTAGGTTTAGAATGCTATTTGACCTTCGTCCAGATGGTAGCTACTGAACCCTAACTTGTCCGTCTTGAATAGATGCACCATGCAGACTGAGAATTTAGTCGCTTGTAGAGAGCTTGTTAGTCCGATCTTGACCCTTTCACATGACTTGCAACAGGACTTCTGCACAGCCCTCAAAACAAGCATGTCTCACTTTAAGCTCCACATTACAAGTGTTGCAAATAGCATCAGTTTGGAGCATTTTTGTCTTTTTAATGTTATCATCAATTTTCTTTTTTGAAAATATATTTAATTAATATATATTAAATATTATTTTCATATAATGGCAAATTTTAAATTATATACATTTTATCTAAATAAAAAATATATCAAAATAAAAGCTTTTATTAAGGACATTCTAATTTACAATATGAATAATGGATATTATTTTAAGATTTGCTAAAGATTACGTTTAAGTGTTATTAAATTTAGTTGTTTTTCTTTTTAAAGATTAACTTTAACGTTGAATGACAGCGAATGTAATCTAAATGTAAAAATGGGGAAAAGATCTAGTATCGCCCATTATAAATTAAAACATCTATAATATTAACCAGTAACTGATATGGTACTGATATATTGTGCACCCCTAGAGATTTTAAAAGGTAGTCCCATCTAAACTGTATTTCTGCTAGGGTTGCAAAATTCTGGAATTTTCAAAGTTTTAAACTTTCAATTGGAATTAATGGAAATGTACAGACATTAACGGGAATAAACTGGAAATTTGCAAAATTGCAGGTTAGCCTATAACAGGGAATTTAAATGTAGTTAAAAAAAAAACAGCAGTAAACGGGATTGAAATTGAAATCAGGTCCAGAAGGTTTATGTTTGGTGGTTGCCAGCTGTGTTTTAAGAATCTGGAATCAGTTTCTGCACTTTGATCCATTTGTCAGTCCATCTTGATATGTCATGGTCTGTATATCATCCACTTAAGGATGAAACCTGATCACACGCAGCTTCCTGTAACAGCTCGCTGTTGCTGTTCGACATTTTGAATTGGGACAGGGTAGGTTACAGGTGTGAAGCCTTATACCTTCCTTAGAACCTAGAGTTTGTTTTACATGCCATCTGGTATAAGGTTCCCATTTCATCTGTAGAAGCTCCTGGCTCGCTTCCCAAACTTCAGGGCTTACGGCACCTAACATCAAAAGTTTATGTGAGTGAGTGGACAGTCTCATATCACCTTAGTCACCTTACTACTCAATCTTCATATGAAGGGCTGTTTTCTGTCTTTAGGAGTACGGCTACTCTGTCCTGTTTGCTTTATGATGTTCAAGATGTAGCCTAGCTCATTAGCAGGTCCACACAGAATCTACTCCCACAGAATTCCTTAATCTGCAAGATATGAAAAATCTTTTTTTTTATAGATCTTATTTTGAATGATTCATGCATACGTTTAATTTCTTTTTACTTTTTTTTTATAAACCTTGTAATGTTTAATCAAACTGTCATAATTTGATCTTCCAGGTGAAAACATCAGAATTCTTTTTGGTGATTTATGCCAAACCTTTCCGGACATTTAGAATGCACTCTGAAAGGTTCCAAAAAAGGGTTCACAGCGATGACATGGAAGAGCCATTTTAGTTCCCCAAAGAACCTTTCAGTGAACATTTCTTAAAAGAACCATTTTCTTCTTAAAGGTGCTATATGTAATTTTTTGACTGTACTAAAGCACAAAAATACCATAATATGATTGCGGAGATTTAGGAAACATACTAAGTTCTCTGAAAAACAACCAGCCAGTTATTCTACTTTGAAATGTGCATTCTGTGTCGGAATGTCCTTTTTTTTTTTGGGACTGTATGATCCCACCCTCTGCCAATTTACCCAATAGTATTTCAACACCCCGGGTTGCCATTTTGCGGAAAACTCAGCATAGCCACGGAAGCCAGCAAACAAACTAGGTCAGAGATCATGGATTCTGCCTGACCTAAAAAGCCTCAGCATCCATCTAAAAAGATCTATGACCAGAGGCATATTAAAATGCGAATAAATGAACTCATAAACTTAGTGTAAGGCTCGTCGCCTTCCATTGTCCATTGCGCTCATTCCTGTTGCTTGTTCTCAAACTGGCAACCAGCGTGAGCATCGAGTCTGAGGAGTATTATTTTGACTTACATACTGCAATTTTAATGTGAAAAACATTTTAATAATCTAAAGAACCTTTATCCACCATAAAGAGCCTTGTGTAATGGAAAGGTTAATGGAGGTTATAGGTTCTTCACGGAACCAAAGATGCCAATAAAGAACCTTTATTTTTAGGAGTGTGTTTTAAACCCCACCCCTCCACAGTCGATTGCAAGCTTGCGTTCGTTTTCGAATGCAACATTCAAGTCACAAAATCCAATGACTTGGAAGATAAAACCAAGTCACAGCACTACATATTTTCTTTTCTGATAATCCATTACACTTGGATGTATGTCACAATACAGACTTGTCACCACTTTTGATTCATCTTGACTTTAAAGCTCTGCAGATTTCTGCTGAATTTCAACGTTCATAAAATTCTACAAATCCTTTGCTCCTTCCATGTTCCCTTATTGAATATGCTTTCAGCTCCCAGTAAAAGTCCAGCACTCTCAAACAGGACAGATTAAAAAAAAAAAACTACAGATTCATTAGATGTTAACCTTAATGTAGCTTCATTCCTTAACTCAGTCTTCTCAAGAACATCTAAACCAAATCAATACCTCATAATATAGCTGTTCATGCTATTGCTTCCTGAGATCATCAGGCCTTTATAGAGGATTATTTTCAGCTCTGTCTAATGTACATTGATTTCACTGAGGTCGGCCAGACTGTCTGCATTTCCCAGCATTTCCGTCGGGAACCGAAATGATGCAGCGTTGAAAAGGCTTTGTTTATTGCTCTGGTGCCTTTGCCTCATAACGCTCCATGCAAACAACACTTCCGTCTCTGAAGAGCTTGAAGAAACTGGGCTAAATGTCGGTTCTTTTTCTTACAAAAAAAATCTGTTTTGTTTACCTAGCAACATTGTTGGCTGGCCCACTTGAATCTGATTGTTAGTGATATCAAAAACGTTCGATTATATTAACAATTTTTTGACAATATAAAATTAACCAAGTGCTACTCCGATGATACATTTTTGTAGGCCAACCCGGACGTTTGCTTTAGGGCTGTCAAAATGGCTGTAGGCCTACTGTAATGTCATGTAGGCCTATTTATGCATAGTTTAATACAAAGAACCAAGGTATTTTTGCATTTAAAAAAAATGGGATGCAGTGGAATGGGGGAAAAAAGCCATTACAGTCTCGACATGTTTTTTTTTTTAAAAGGTGAATTTCTTTTAACTTTCTTTTTAAGATTTGTTTGTCAACACTCAAATATTGACAGGAATATAATTTTGCAGCTCTGTTTTGATATTTCTGTTTCTTATTACATTTTATTATAAATGCTATGTCCTTTATTTTAGCTTCTTCATTCATTGTTTCTCATTTCTAACCTAAACCCTCTGATGGGAATCTGTTTTGTCGTGACCTCAGGAATGCCTAGCCATTAAGAAAATACTTTGGCTGGTACTATAAACCTTAAACTCATTTCTGGAATAGCCCTGGTTGATGTCCCACAGAATGTGATTTTCTAGCCAATGTGCTCTCATTGTACACTGTTTCTAAAACTACGGGGCGGCGCACGAGCCAGGCTTCAGCTATGAGTGGTATGCTTTACCCTTTGGGCGTTAGCTGGAGAAAAACATTAGCTTGTCTGTATATTTTGCAATACTTGGAAATGGGAATTGAGGGAATTGTTTTCAATACAGAATAACAAGTAGCTAGAGCTGCATGATTAATCGTTAAAAGATCGTGATTAATCGACCTACGCGATCAAATTAATAAAAGATCTTGATTTAAAGGAACTATGTGATCAAAGTACATCAGGTATTTGTCATTGAATCATTCATTCAAGGGATTCATTCAAAAGTGCCGATTCATCCAGTTATGAAACAAGTGAAGTCTTTATAAGCAATTCATTGAATCATTCAAAATGATTTTTTTTTTTACCAAAATAAATAATTCAAATTGATTTAAAAAAAAAAAGTATAATAATTTTATAGATTGCAGCAATTAACATTTTGTTAACAACTCTAAATGAAATGTTTTTTGTTTAATTGTATATTCAGAATTGTGGGAGAATCCAAAAAAAAAATCTTGATTCTCAATTTATCCAGAATCGTGCAGAGCCATTTTTTCAGTATGCGTTCTCTGAAAATTGGGAAACAAATTGTTATACTGTGCGTGTTTAAAAGTCTAGTCCAGTACAGGATGTTGTAATGGCTCAGGTTATATTACTCGACCTAAATTTCCTTTCAGATTTGAAGAGTGATGTGTTCCTTTATGCAAAGGGACCTGTGGCTCTGACGGAAAAGTTTTGGATGACTTTAAGGGGAAGTCTTCTTTTTTTTACTTTTTTTATTATAATACAAAATAAACCAATATTAGGACTGCTAACACTTAATTGTCTATTAAGTTTCCCTCAGACCATGTCAGATTAGTTTCATGCCTGCGTTTTGTCATAATTTATGAATATAGGAGTGGTGAAACAAAATATTTTAAGTTTTATTTTAGTTTTTATTTCAGTTTGTCATTTAGTTTTTTTTTTTTCTCTCCAGTGAATCAGTTCAAAAACTGATTCATCTATTTGTTTGTCAACATTTTGCATGCTTTAATATGTTTTGATATTGCTGATTATTACTACTATATTTTGTTAAATGCTTTGTCCTCCTATTTTAGCTACACATTCACCCATTCTCATTTCTAACCTAAACCTTCTGATGGGAATCTGTTTTTGTTTTGTGTTACCGTGCGTGTTATTGAAAGTTCAGTCTGGTACAGGATGTCATAATGGCTCGGGTTGTGTTACTCAACTTAAATTTCCTTTCAGATTAGGAGAGAAAACCCAGTGATATATGTTCCTTTATGCAAAGGGACCCGCGGTGCTCATGGAAAAGTTTTGGATGACTTAAAGGGGAAGTCCGAATAACTGCTCTCTGCTGTAGGAGATTAGATAAGCAGTGTTTGGGTGGGATTTGTTTACAGAGAGCTCTCTGACTGGACGCTGAGCAGGAGGGGAGGAAAAAAACCCAGTGACCCATGTTTTCTCATTCTTGTTCACAGAAGCTGCTGTTAATGAAAGGCTTTAATGCTGTTTCGCTCCTGGCAGGCACGTGTGGATCATCTGCTGCGGCTATGTGTTCATATTCGGCTCTCTCCGGGCGGTTGACTGCGTGCCAGAGAGAGTCTGATGTTCTCGCCCTTTTGCGAGCAACACAAGATGTTGAAACCCAGGGGTTAGGCTGTGACGATCAGCTGGGGTGGATTTCTGAAACTCCCACACCCTCTTGCACGCTGCCTGTTTGCGGTGAGAGGCTGCTGACAGCGGTTTTGACACAGCTGATCTCCCTAATCTCACGTCCCCTGACACGTTTCGCCGCCTTTNNTGTTTTTTTTTTTTTTAAACTGAAATCCCACCCCAATCGGCGCTCTCTCTAGACGACGTGCCGTAAGCTTGTTTTCTGAACAGCTGCAGAGCTCCGTTGGCCTTCAGAGAGGTTATTGTGTGGTCAGGGCTCGCTGTCCCAGTAGCCGCTTTAGACTGTGGTCGCTCCAGGCTTTCCGGCTGCAGCTTGAACCAGATGACTCGGACCCCCTCCTTCCCACCCCACCGACCTCACAGGAAATAACTGAGCTGGACAGGGGTTCAAATTTAGCATGGCTTTGCTTGACGAACACTGGTTTGTACTGACTCAGAAAATGGTCTATTTTAGCATGTGGCCACCGTTAGCATTGTTCGCAAATTCCACATTTTAGTCTTTCTTTTGGTCTTTAAAACATGATCTGCGTGGAATACCTCCTTTTGAAAACACTTTTGGTAAAGCTGACGGAGTAATAGTGAAAATTCTCTTGTTGCTGTTGTTTTCACTTTTTTAAGTGATATTTAGGTTGTAACCTTTTTTGTCTTAAAGAATCTGATTTGTTTACCCAATAATATTTTTGGTTTTAGTATAAAAAAATAAAAAATCACCCATTTTTTCAGAGAAAACATGCTTACATTCAAATATTTGGTGTCACCAAGGCTGCATTTATTTGATTAAAAATACAGTAAAAACATAATATTGTGAAATTATTTCAATTGGTGGTGGAGGAGATTCCCCCTACTATATGTAAAGCGCTTTGAGTACCCAGAAAAGCGCTATATAAATGTAACTAATTAATTAATTAATTAATTAATTTCAAATAATAGTTTTCAATTCTAATGTTAAAATGTAATTTATTATTGTGCAGTCATTACTCCAGTCTTCAGGTGCTCAAGAAACTTTTCTTATTATTATCAATGTTGAAAACCGTTGTGATGCTTAATATTTTTTTGGAAACTGGTGATTTAAAGGATTCTTTGATTTAATAGAAAGTTCAAAAGAACAGAATTTATTTCATATATATTTATTTATTTATTTCCCCAGCTGAAAACAATTGAACTTTGCTTCACACTTACCAAGATTATCTGGCCAGCTCTATTTTGTAATATTTTCTAACATTATAAATATCTTTTACTTTCACTTCTGATCAATTTACAACTTTTGTCCTTGCTGAATAAAACTTTTTTTTTTTATTGTACAAACCCCAAACTTCTGAATGGTAGTGTGCATAAATATATAAAGCATTTTAGTATCATCAAAATGCTGAAAAATGACAAGCATCCATCTGAATCTGATCCATTTGCACACGGATCGGGAACATACATTCAGAATCTGTTTTTGTGGATGAGTGTAAATCATCCAAATCTGTATTTCTTCCAAAATAACCCCATATCCAGCAGTATCATGGCTAATACAACAGTAGCTCCATGTGTTTTTCTCACATGGCCATGTCTGTGTCTTCTTTCACTGAAATTAAAATTATTTTCTAGAATTTAATTCATTGTATCAGGCCTTTAACAACATTATCATGTTGCCAGTGACGTCTGTATTTAATGAAATTACATGTCACCATCTTGACACTCAATAACTCATGTTACCAAATATTTGTTTGCGGTAGTTGTGTGAAATTAGAAAAGATGTGAATAACATTGCATTGTTTGTTAGTTTGTTTTTAATCCAAGCTGTTCTTGGCTGATGTTCACAAATTGAGCTTTGCGCTGAAATTACCTCTATGAAATCTAATCTTACTTCAGGGGAAAGGGCTTGAACATTTGAAGTCTGGCCTGGACTCAAGCAAACATAACACGGGTGCAAAAGGGTCCTCTAAATAGTCTTAACAGTAACTCTCTTTGTTTGAGTTGGGAAGTCCAGACCTGCTCTGTTATGTCATCATTCTTTTTGACCTGATTTCTGTAACTTCCCCTGATTCTTTCACCTGAAATGCGACTTCCTGCTGACTGTGGGCTGGTGGGAATTTTTTTTTTTTTTTTTAAAGATCTGAAAAACCACATTGATTAAAACCTAAGCAGTCTTAAAACCTTGAATATATTTGGAACATTACCCAATTGCAATATAATTTGGAAGTATGAAATATTAACATGTTGGTGTTTAGGGTCTTTTAACTGGCTTAATACCCTCTTGTCCTTCAATGCCCCTTGCTATTGGATTTCTCCCCTGTGCAGCCGGAGCGTGTGGTATTATCATGTTTAACTTACGTTAGGCTTTGGATTTAGTTGCTTTGCCCATCACTATGCTGGAGGTTTATTGGGGTTTAGGCCATAAGATCTTGTGCAGAATATAGAGCACTCTATTTGTTGTAACCGAGCCAAACATACTCAAGTTTGTACTGTCAGCTAAGCCATATTGTTACCAGGGCAGAAAATAGCCTCTCGTGCTTGAAACTGTAGTAGTTCTGTTGAAACAACAGCTGTCTGTTGAGTTCTCGACGACTGTGTTCTTGTTTTGTGCTATACGACCAAAATGTTATGGCATGGGTAATTTCATATTACGATTAGCTATAGGCCTATAGCATGATGGTTTTTGCTGGACATTTTTTGAAAAATGGCTAATATGCAAGCCCACATGATATCTGTGCAGGCTGATTTGTATGCATGTTTGTTTAGTAGTTTGCCCAATTTA
>RJVU01018281.1:294116-329198 GCA_003731715.1 Anabarilius grahami
TTTATTCAATCCTGAAAAATATATCACAGGTTATTAAATAAAAATAAATATTAAGCAGGATAACTGTTTCCAACATTGATAATAAATCAGCATATTAGAATGATTTCTGAAGGATCATTTGACACTGAAGACTGGAGTAATGATGCTGAAAATTCAGCTTTGCATCACAGGAATAAAATATATTTTAAAGTATATTAAAATAAGAACCATTATTTTAAATTGTAATATTTTACAATATTAGTTTTTTTTTTTTCTGTATTTTTGATCAAATAAATGTAGGCAGGCTTAATGAGCATAAGAGACTTCTTTCAAAAACATTAAAAATAGTAATGTGTCCAAACTTTTTTGACCGGTACTGTATGTCGATATGACTATAAAATGATGAATTATAATTTTCTCTAAAATAAAATTACTATTGTTGTTGTTGTTATTACTACTACTAAATTAAAATATAAGCAAAATAAGAAATATTACCATTATTTAGTAATAAGAAATATTGCTAATTATTCGCTGTAAAAAATAAAAAATAGTAACACTTTACAATAAGGTTTATTAGTTAAACATTAATGTATTAACTAACATGAACTAACCATGAGCAATACATTTGTTACTGTATTTACTAATCTTTGTTAACATTATTTATGAAAATACAGTTTGCAGTGCTTTAATTAATGTTAACAAGATTTTAATAATGTATTAGTAAATGTTGAAATTAACATTAACAAAGATTAATAAATGCTGTAGAAGTGCAGTTCATTATTAGTTCATGTTAACTAATGTAGTTAACTAATGTTAACTAATGAACCTTATTTTAAAGTGTTATGAAAAAAAATCAATAATAATAGTAGTCTTACAGTACATCTATAAAAATTTATGTTTATGGCTGTCTTCATTTTTTTCATTTTAGAACCAAGATTTATTTTGGCAGAAAGTACATGGAGACCTTAATGCCTCTTTTGTCTCAACAGCCAGTTAATAAGTGCTTCTCATTATAAGTTGGGAAAGATAATTGGCGAATGTTGCGTTCCTGAATGCATTTTTATTAGAGTTCAGAGCCGCTTTGAGAGACTGAAAACACTGGATCATGAGCTGCTCGCATGTAAAAGAACACATCTCTGCTGTGCATATACAGCTATGGAAAAAATTAAGAGACCACTTAACATTGATTTCTGAACTTGGAGTGGTCTCTTAATTTTTTCCATAGCTGTATTTACATTGCAATTTGATTATCATACTAAGCCATATCATGAGCCAAATCTTGCAGCCCTAATTTAACTTGAGCATGATTTTCAATTTGAAAAAAATCGTGTGGGGCTAATTTGGTTGTTTGACTCTACAGGAATCCCTTCAAACCCAAATCAGCCAGCAGGATATTCGGTTAGAATGGAGAACACTCTTCCTCTGGTGACCCAAGCCCCAGCTATCCAGCCCTTACCCATGAGGCCAGGAGTTATAGCACAAGTGAGTGCATATTTCACAAGATAATGTAGAAAAATAATGGAAAACAGCCAAGGGTTGTTATCGTACCAGTTTCGATATTAAACTCGAAGCCATATACATTACAAAGGTTCAGCATTGTCCTTTTTTGACCTTTCAGCAGCCGTGGTCCAACAGAACTCCACAGATCCTGGTGCCAGCTTGGCAGCAGGTCCCACCACCTGCTACGAGCTTGGCATCAGATACAGTCGTTGGACCGCAGAGGCGAGGAGACTGGGGGTAAGAAGATCAAGAAGGAACTGCGCCTCAAATATCATGGGCTGACATGGCCTCTTGAGCATTTCAGTGAACTAAAATGTGTCGTTGTTTTCTTTGTTAAAGGAAAATGCGGCCACACAGCAGCCATTACAGTTCGGTGATGCCCCAGCCTATTGTTCCCAACCAAATGGCTGTGTCAGCCCATCAGCCTATAAACATTGGCATCGCTCATGTTGTCTGGCCTCAGCCTGCATCTAACAAGAGGAACAAACCCAGCCAGAACAGGTGAGCAGCAGCCTACAGTCATTGGCAGGGTCTCAAAAACTCTGTGAGACGCCTAGGCCTCTATTCAAACCTTATAATACTCTTGTTAGACAACTAATTTGGTTTTGACTCAATGGATTCGAAAGGCAGAGTGGAGAAAAAAAATATTTATTCTTGTTGCTCTTTAGGAGTATGAATGTCTCGCACTACACGGACACACAGCCCTCAGTGTGTCCGTCACCAAAGATGACGGACAGGTTGGTGAGTGTGGAGCAACAGCCGAGTTCTCCTGGCAGAGAGGTCCAGGCCCAAGTAAAGCAGGAACCGGAGCAGCTGGAGGAAGAGGGCTGCTGTAAGGCAGCAGTGGCCAATCAGCAGCGAGAGTCTATCATTATCAGAGAGTCGCCCAGTCCGGTGGTTAGCGTCATTAGTATAAGCAGCGGCACGGATGAGGAGGAACAAGCACAGAGGTGCTCTCTTAACAAGTGAGTTGAACCTTCAATATGCGCACTCGTTTAAAAATCAACATACATTACCATGCAAAAGTTTGAGTTTGGTATGTTTTTCTATTTTATTTTCTATTTTTTTTAAAGTCTCTAACAGCATTTATTTGAAATGGAAGTCTTTTGGAACATTAAAAATGTCTGTCACTTTTGATCAATTTAATGCATCCTTGCTGAATAAAAATATTAAACTCTTTCCAAGTAGTGTATAAACAGCATTCGGTATATACATGACTTATTTTACTTGCAAATAGATTAACCAATCATAACATATGTCATTTGCATATAGAAATCTTAATGGTGTATGAGCAAATACACCCTCTTTAACTCAGATGGTCAGCGAGAGGTTTTAAATGGTTATGTAAAGCTAAATTATAACTGTTTTGGTGCAAAACATCTTGACTAACTAACATTGTAAGTAGATTCCAGGGAAATAAAATGCTACTAAATAAAATACTACTTGAAAATACTGTCATTTGTGGACTTGCATGTGGACAGACATGCATTAAGTTATGTTTAGCTTGCATACATATCACTCTTGTAGCTAAATTGAGTGGCATGTGGTCTTTGATAGGTGTAAGGGCAGTCCAGAGTGTGAAGCATGCACAGGCTCTCTGAACATGGAGCGAGTGTGTTCCCTCAGCAGTCCTGATAGCAGTCTCAGCACCAGCTCCTCAGCCTCGGCACAATCCAGCCCCTCACCGTGCAAAAGACCCAGCAGGTATGCCATTTTATATTCAACACCAGTAGAACTGTGAGGTGAGGTTGAGTTTGCATGTATTGATGTTTTTTGCCCTTCTGTGCCTTGCTGCAGTATATCAGAAGATGATGGCCATGAAAGTGGGTGTGAAACAGTAGACGGTTCACCCCCTTCAGACTCCTCCCTAGGGCCCCATGACAGCCCCTTCCCCGAAAGACGCTTTCTGACCAATCACAACCAGAACCAGGAACCCCAGGCCAGGCGTGGACACCCCAACACAAGGCTGAATAAACCTGCTGTGAGGACCGTGGTGGTGCCGCCCATGAGAGTGCTGAACAATAACCATCATCCCAACAGTGAGCACCACATGGCCAACACAGGTATGGACTGGCCATATGTTGAAGATTAACTGCAGCTGTAGATCTTCAGAAACTTTTCTTGAAATAATATTTCAGGTTTGATACAGGCTGTTGATTATTACTGAAAATTATTCAACTTGTCCTTCAGATTGTAAAAATGAACAAAAAATGTACTGTGGAAGTCTATGGGGCAGTGAATTAATTTGAGCTGAAGTGTTATCTAAATCAACCTTTTATCTTTCTATGCTGTTAAAGTTCTACTAAAACTTTTTTGTTTTCTATTTTAATATATTTTTAAATAATTTATTCTTGTGATACAAAGCTGAAATTTCAGCATCATTACTCCAGTCTTCAGTGCTGCTCAAGAAATATTTCTTATTGACATTGTTAAAAACACTTCTGCAGCTTCATATTTTTGTGGAAATATGATGCTTTTTTTCCATTTTGATTCTTGAATTGAAAGTTTAAAAGAGCAGCAACTATTTAAAATAGAAATCTTTTGTAACATTATAAATGTCTTTACGGTCACTTTTAATTTAATGCGTCCCTGCTGAACAAAAGTGCTTTAAATAAATTGAACAGTAGTGCATCTCATCTCCCTTTGTGTTATTTGTGCATGTATTGTGCAAAAGTTTACTTTGCATGACATGAGTTTGGATTTAGAGTTGCACGATATATTGGCCACCATATCGGTATCGGCCGATATGTTCATTTTTAATGTTATCGTTAGCAGCCCAATTAGAACATTTGGCTGAAATATCAAAGCTGATAAATAATGGATTATTTCCTTCAGTGGAGACCCTTTAGATGCACTCTGTTGTGAAACTTTTGTTTTTGTAATCAGGCTCTCAAAAATTATATAAAAATTGTATTTAGATTTATCAGCATATATATTGTGTATCAGCTTTCAAATATAAAGAATTATTGGTTACTGGTATCGGCCAAAGTTTTCATATCGATGCATCCCTAATTGGATTATAACTTTGCACAGACAAACACTTTCTAACCCTAACATACAGTCAAACCAAAATTTATTCAGTCACCGTCAACATTTAATTAATTAATACAGTTTATTCACTATAGTTTAAAAAATGGTAATAAAATATGACAAGATCTCAGAGTTAAACTGTGTCAGAAAAAAATGATCTTAATTATGTCAGATAACACTTAAAGGGTTAGTTCACCCAAAAATGGAAATTATGTCATTAACGACTCATGTCGTTCCAAACCTCTTATGACCTCCGTTCATCTTCGGAACACAGTTTAAAATATTTTAGATTTAGTCCGAGAGCTTTCTGTCCCTCCATTGAAAATGTATGAAAGTTGGTTAGTTAGAATTTTTTGAAGCATCAAAAATACATTTTGGTCCAAAAATAACAAAAACTACGACTTTATTCAGCATTGTCTTCTCTTCCAGGTCTGTTGTCAATCCGCAACAGACCCGGAAGAGAAGACAATGCTGAATAAAGTCGTAGTTTTTGTTATTTTTGGACCAAAATGTATTTTTGATGCTTCAAAAAATTCTAACTAACCAACTGATGTCACATGGACTACTTTGATGATGTTTTTATTACCTTTCTGGACATGGACAGTCTACCGTACATACATTTTCAATGGAGGGACAGAAAGCTCTCGGACTAAATCTAAAATATCTTAAACTGTGTTCCGAAGATGAACGGAGGTCTTAAGAGGTTTGGAACGACATGAGGGTGAGTCATTAATGACATAATTTCCATTTTTGGGTGAACTAACCCTTTAAGCAAAACATGGTCAGGTCAAGGTGTCTGAATAATTTTTGGTTCCAAATTTTTTCAGTTTTACTGGTAGTCCACTGTATGAAGAATTTTTGGGTATAATATGTCAGTTTATTTTGTTATCCTCACTTACATAAATGAACTATAGTGTCCTGCACCCACTAGTAAAAATATATAAAAAATGTCTGAATAATTTTTGGTTTGACTGTATAATGTTTAAATGTCCTTGCTGTATTTATTATTTTTTTTTTTTAAATGTGTATTTTAACTTGTATTTTAGTGCAATGCTATGTTAAATAGACTTCCATTGTAAGTGCATTACAACAAAAAAGTTTTTTACTAAATTAAGGATGGTCAAAATTATTTTCTGTGCCATCATGCCAGAACTTTGACTGTCTAAAGAGCTCAACTTCTGTCAAACCTGTAATGATCCTTTGTCTTGTACGGGTTAATGTACAACTGTTTTTTGAAGTGCTATTTGCATCCCATTTACATCCACGGCTCAGATTTTACATAGCTGCGTAGTAAAAATATAAACTGACTTGCTTCATTCCGTACCGTTGAACAGTTGCTGTTTTGTGAATTTTTTTTAAAAAAATTTTTTGTGGTATAGACTGGTTACTCTGAATGGACTTTTTTCCAGTCTAAAATAGGGCTATTAATACAAAGTTCCTTCTGCACAACCAGTTTTTTTAGTGTGGTCACAGCCAATGTCTACTTTACAGGTCATAGGAGAGAAACAGGAAGTTGTCACAGAGGCTATCGCAGGTGATTATATGGGTATAACGTGCACTGCGACCCTGTGTCTTGTGCGCGACATCCCAGTGTTGAGTGAGACCCTTTCGGTTTGAGCTTCCTCTCCCATACCTGTGATCCTTTCATTCCTGTATTCATTTTTACTCTGCGTGTTGACTGCCCTAAATTTATTTACCTTTTTTTTTTTTTGAAAATATTTTCCCGGCCTCCCCCTTTCGTATCAAAGCATATCTGTCCTGCTTCCTACATGGAGCCAATGCTTTGTTTTCGACGCATGCTATGAAAGAAATATTGCTGGAGCGGTAAACTCTTTCAGAGGCTTCTCATGGCACGTTACCCTGGCAACATGTTTGTTTTGGAGTGTCCATGGAAAGTTTGAGGAGAGTTTATGTTTTAGATACATTGCTATCTAAGTTTGTTTATAAGTTGGTAGGTCCCCAGTTTTTTTTGTTTTTCAGCCTCACAGTTCGTAATTGTTGTTTTTAATGTTTAAATTACTTTCTTGTGAGCAGTACGTCAGTGAATAACTGGCAGCCGATTCAGTTCGTACAAGCTGCAGTTCTTGTGCCAAACTGCAAACGTTCATTTATATTAGCTGAAGTTTTGCATTTAAGTTTAATCATCCTCCTTTCCTCCTATCCCTTTTATGTATTGATAACTAATTTTTTGGTCTTTTCTGCTCTCTGCAGTCTTAGAATCCTCCTACCAGTCCAGAGGTCGCTGCGGCCCAGGACGACTGAGCCACCTTTCCACGCCCACGCTGCCCCGCCAGCAGAAACTGAGCTCTTCATTCCAGCCACAGCTGCCAGGCTTTGGCCAGGTCTGTCGGTCTTAACTCTCCCTTAACTCTGGCTTCTCTCAGTAATACTTTACGAATTGAAAATGTAGTTCATACTAAATTAATCATTTTACTAAAATAAACATTGTGAATGCTGATGTTGGATAAAACCATACACTGATTCTCTTCCAAAACAGTTTTTAGATCCCAAACAGTACATGGATTAAAATGTTTATCGTATGTTTAAACCAAAAAATACTGATGACTCATCCTGCACTATACAGATTTATGTCCCATCAGATACTTTAAAATGAGAGTTTCCCACCCACTAATAATGCCTGCAACTGACTACCAAGTAGCAAATCATAGTTCATGACTATGATGTAAAGTAAACTAAAGCTATTGGTTATTTAAAGGGTTAGTTCACCCAAAAATGAAAATTATACCATGATTTACTCACCCTCAAATCATCCTAGGTGTATATGACTATCTTTTTTCAGACAAACACAAGCGGAGATATATTTAAAAATATCCTGGCTCTACCAAGCTTTATAATTGTAGTGAATGGGGGGGGCCAGATTTAGTAGCCCCAAAAAATGCATCCATCCATCATAAAAATAATCCATACGATTCCAGGGGGTTAATAAAGGCCTTCTGAAGTGAAGCGAGGGTAAATATCCATATTTAAAACTTTATTAACTATAATAACTAGCGGAAGAGTAACCCCTGATCTGACGCATGACGTATTGATGAACACGGAAGTGCAGAGGACCGAGCAAAACAAAACACTGGTCACGAATTAGAAGTCTAAAACGAGAAATTCTAAAGAGAGATGTCGGAGGATATCGATATAAGAGAAGAGGAGCTTAAAGCCGGGTTCACACTGTGCGATTTTGTCAACGATTTGGTCGTCTGAGACAATTTTTGCAAACCCTAAAAGATTCCTATAATCCTAGACTAAAATCTGTAGTCATTGATCGCTAGTTTGACAAGTTCACAGACAGCCGGTTAATGACCGTTGCGATCAAATTTTACCTCCGATGAAATTCTGGCAGTGTCAGAAGATTTGGCGCACAATCCTTCAGTGTGACTTCTACGACGACGAACGTCAAATTGTCTTTGTTTTTCAAAACAAGCTGTGATCAAAATTAACGCTAGAGATGTCTTTGTTAGCCACCATTTCAGTCCCGCATGTAATGCAGCTCACTGTCACTGAATGTGTGCGGGTTGATGATGTAAAACTCCGGACAAGTTTTCATGCGCGCGTCCGTTTTTAACGCGTCTTAAATGACAGCTGAGATCCCACAGTGTGACATGAGGATCATGTTCGTACAGTCTGACAAGCAACCATCGTAAAGGACTATTATAAATCGCACAGTGTGCACCCGGCTTAACTTTGTTGCACAGCCCTATTTGCGAACCACGAGAGGCATCTTAAGCTTGCGCTACTCCTACATCCTGCGTCATACATCGCGTCAGAATTATTTAACTATTTTAATCTATAAAGTTTTAAATATGGACCTTTTTCTTTAAAAAAAAACATTGCTTTGCTTCAGAAGGCCTTTATGTATTATTTTTTATAATGGATGGATGAATTTTTTTGGGCTTCAAAATCTTGCCCCCCCCTTCACCACCATTATAAAGCTTGGAAGAGCCAGGATATTTTTAAATATCTCCAATTGTGTTTGTCTGAAAGAAAATAGTCATTCATCTAGGATGGCTGAAGGGTGAGTAAATCATGGGATAATTTTCATTTTTGGGTGGAAAAATGACTATCCCTTAAAAAAAAAAAAAATGAGCCACCCAACTTCCTAATGTCAGCATGAAATGTCACCCTATCTATTTTGTAAATGCATGTTATAGATTTTATGAATGTTTATCCATGCATGTTTATTTACTCGTTTCACTTTTTTTCGACTTCTCTCTGGTGAATCATTTAGTCTGCTTTTCTTACAATCAGCTTCAAGCTTGCATTCCGATCTGCCTCCATTCAATCAATAACTGATGGATAGAACAAAGTCCCCAACGTAAATTTTGTTCTCAATAATCAGTTACACTTGGATGTACATCATAATACGGAAGAGAAAATCTGTCGCTACTTTCATTTCATAGCGACTTTAATAGGAATATTGTCCAGATGGGGTAATTCATTAGGCCTTTAAGTTAATATTTGAAATGTTGGAACAAAATTGACATTGTTTTGTTTCGTCCCCGCTCAGGTCCAGCATTACGGCTCCTGCCACAAGGAGTGGAACGGCAACTACAGGCAGCCGCGCCGGCCACAGGCCTTCATCCCACCCACAGTGCACGGTCCCACCTTCCCGCTTCCCCACGGCAGCCCCACACACTCGGCCGGCCACCCACCACCTCCCGGCCTCCTCTCCTATCCACCTTCCGCGCCCGTGGCCCACCTCTTGCCTTCGCCGTGCCCACCGCCGTGCCCCCGACCCGTCTTGCAACCCGCCTACAGCCTGGTGCACCACCAGGGCATCAGCGTGGGCATCAACCACAGGCTTCTGCCCTCCCCCACCCTGCTCCCGCAGGGCCAGTTCAAAGCCCTCTTTCCCCCGCACTCCTATGTGGCGTCGCCCGTCTACGCAGGCTTCCCCCTCAGCCCCAGCAAACTCAGTCAGTACCCATACATCTGAGCTGGAGCCCACGGCAGCCACGCGCACGCAGCCGGCACTGAGCCGCAACATCTTACTTTTCATTTCCTTTTCTTATAAAGTTTGACAATGAAGATGATGCAAATCGAGCTTTATAGATATCATGGAGAATAAAACAAACAAATGGATGCGTGAGCGAGCGAGTGGATTGAACACAAAAACTCACTTTTAATGTGTTTTTGCACATTTGATACAACAAAATCCCTAGTCGTGAGACCCTCGGCAGAGGGCCACAGCAGTTCCCCTATGCTATTTTTTCGATATTGCCTTCTGACGTGCGTATTAGACACAGTGACTCTTGTTCAAGCCATCCCTGTCTACAGTGTGCGTGCGAGTCCCCCTTGTGGCGACCCGGTGTTACCTGTCTGTATTTTTCCGTAGTAGCCCCATGCTCCTCAGTGTTAAGTCTCTCTTTTAGACCGGTGTTGAAAAGGTTCTGTCACGCTGCATGTCTCTGCATGGGCAAAAAACAATGTTGGACTTCAGAAAAGGGGGAGGGGGGCTGCAAACCGTCGCTTTTCACCCTCTGTGTATATGTTGTAAGACATGCTGCATTGAATCCTTGGGGTTCAATAAACAGTGCCTTAAAATACATGTTGTTGCAAGTTACCCCGAGTCCTAAGTGCAGTCATGCGTGTACCGGACTGCAGCACTTGAAACATTTTCAATCATTATTTGTGATTTTTATATTAGGGCTGTTTCATAGATCTTTTTGGTTTTTTCGAGCTTGGTGCATTTGCGTATTCGTTAGCTTACGTAATATCTACATCGGTGTCATTTATCATTATTTAATTCATCTCTTAGGGTCTCGACAGGAGTTTTTGTTTGGAAAGCGGCTTGGGTGTCGATCCAAATGGGTCTCATATTTTAAACCCACAATAAAATCTCACCTGATTGGCTCATGATTTGACCTTTTGTGCAGGCGAAATGTATTGTTTAACGCCTTAGATGATTTGCGCATTATTCGGAAGCGTGTGGTATTTACAGGTGGATGCATTACGCTGAGTGGTAGCAGAGTTCGATTTTTCGAGTATAACGTGCTTCGCCGTAGCAAAGGCCGATGAACTATGTATAGAAACATTTGAGTACTTTCATATTTGATAATCTGTTTCTACTCTAATAGTATTTACACTGTTTAATGAAACTGCAATACAATCCATAGATTGGGGGGGGGGGGGTGTTTTTCATTTTCTTTCCATGAGTTTTATGTTAATTTTAGAGTTAGAAGTGTTATCGGTGTTGGACTTGTATCAGCAGATAGCTCTTTGATGATATTGTATGGTTTCATGTTTGCTTTGTGCAGAATTATTCAGTATTGAGTATCCAACTGTAAAGTCTATCATTGCTGGAGTATTCAGTGCTTTATAAGATGAGAGTTGATTTGTGTGCAATTTTCTTCATAGATGCATGTTACAAGATTTGGATTTTTTGTATTCCCTCTCTCACCGTTTAATTGCTTTTTTGACGCTGGCTGTTTTAATTTCATACATTCCGTCAGGGAGAAATAGCTTTTTTCTGTGTGAATTTCTTTTTAGATTTGAGTTTTTCATTAGGTGCATTCTTTCATTATTATGCTTTCGCTACACCAAAGACAGTAATTCATTTCTTAAGCAGAGTAGCTACTGTTTTAGCGTAGACCTCGAACGTAGTGTAGTTGAGGCCGTATTTAACAGAAAAAAAATCTATGTAAAATGTTGAGGTTGATGTTTAGCTTTTTCAGGCAAGTTATGACTTTGTTTCATTTATTCTTGAATGTATCATAGATAAGCTGCTATATACTGATTGCCACTTCATAATAGCTGTGAAATTAGATGATTAACTTTGTTCTTAGCCTTCTTATTTTTATATATGTCTAATTACCTTGAAATAGAAGTGAGATGATTTTTTTTTTTTTCCCGTTTGTTTGTTTGTTTTTTGGGTTTTATCGTACTGACTGGCATCAGAAGCATTTTAATGCCTCTTTCTTTGTTTTGCTTTCTTTTTTGAAGTGTCATTGTAACTACTGTATTGCAAGTAATGGAGATTTTGGGGTTTTTGTGTGCGTGGGTTTTGTATTCTTTTACGTTTCGTTTGCATCAGTGTTTTATCTGTTGTTATCTTGGGGCTAATCTTACGTATTAGATGCATATTGGTGTATATCTATCTTAGTACGTATATTTGCATTTTGTTAAAGCATAGCTTGCAGGATAGATTTAACTTTTTGTTTTAAGTATCGATATAAATTCTGTATTTAACGACCCACTCATCTCACCATTTCAGAATATTAATTTCAGCACTTGATACGTTTGATAAGCTAGACAAAATTTAGGTTTGGGCAAAACAATCGCATTTGGGCGTCTCATCTCGGTAACTACAGTGCTTAGGATTTTCATTTGATTTCATTTCCCCCCTTATTATTATAATTTTACATTGAAATGCACACAAGTTGTATCAGGTATATACATGTATTAAGAAATGAAAAAAACGATACAGAATGCATGTTTTGCTTGTGTTTTAAGCCGGACCCGGCAGCCGTTCTCATTTTGTGGGCGATTTATATATGGGTGTGTTCATTCTCCCGTCGGTCCCTGCTCTTAAAAGCGAGCGACACTGCGTTAGTGCCTTTGAAATGTGCTTCAGACCTTTATATCCCTTTGACAAACACTGCCTGCCAGCCTCTTCCTCGCTTTCATGCTTGACCGAGGAATGAATGCGTAACTGCAGTGTTTGATAGACGTAACTGAAGTGCTGTTACCGACCAGTTGCTTAATAAAGTAGTTCGTAATCCACGGTAGACTTCCTGTTGGATATTGATAACCTGATAACCAATAGGTACTCATGCAATGCAGTAATCACCTGTGCGATGAAAAATGGATGTTTGTTTCTTAAAGTAGTGGAAAGGAAAATCCAATCATGCTTGATTAATTTATATTTTTATGACCAACAATGACAACAACAACAAAACAATAATGAAATGATATCAGGGATTGTTGTTATTATGCTGACTAAACACCCAAGACACGGTTTTCTTGTATTTGGGAAGCTTTACATGATACACTGTGAATGTAAACCACCATTTGTAAAGTAGAATGAACATTGCCCTTTGTTTCACAGGACGTTATCAGAGTTTATTGCTTTAGCGTAGCCGACTTCATGGAGATACAGTCCAAAATGTGGTGTGGTTCCTCACATTATGACCCTATATTTTATATTTAGCATGTAGCACTAGAGATGAGTACTAAATTGCTACTCATGCGCACATTATATTGAATTCTTTGCATTAATTCACATTTCAGAAATGTTTTTCTTCTAATAAGGTCTACCAAACCCAACCTAATAAGAGTGAGGAGAGAGAGATCTGCAAACGAAACTAAAGTTGAAATGTCTTTGAAACTCCCAAACCAAACAGTTTTTGATTTCTTTGATCCATGTTTTTCTTTTAGAACTTCTTGTACAGTTTATTCAGGGTCCTTGTATTTGTCATATGTGCTACTGTGTAACACTTGCCGTAAGATTTGGGTTGGATTGCTTTAGATCTATTTTTAACTCTTCTGCAGATTATATTTTAGTAAAAGTTAAATCTCACTGCAAGTTATCGGATAATATTTAGACTTAAGAGCAAACAGACTTGATTGACTAAATCTGAACTGTTACTGTTTTCATATTTGTACATTTTTTGTGGCTTTCTGATTTCTGTTTGCTTTTGATTTCTATGCTACATTAGTTTGCCATGTAGCCACTGCACTGTGCAATATTCACTATATGAGGACTGGGAACTTTTTTTTTTTTTGATGTATTGTCTCTTACAGTTTGCGGTCGTATTTCTCTCTAGTTCTCAGTGATTTATATGTGACCAAGCCTTATGTACTTTGTCACAGAAAGCGGGTTTTCCTGGTGACTATTGGTGAGTGTCAAATTACAGAAATGATGGTGTATTGTCAAAATTCACTTTGAATTAAAATATATATTGCTGCGGGCACACAATGTTTGTTTGTCTTTATTTAAAGATATCTTTAAGACAGTTGAGAACACGAAGAATGTGGTACACTCTGAAAAATGCTGGGTTAAAAACAACCCAAGTTGGGTTGAAAATGGACAAACCCAACGGTTGGGTTAAATGTTTGTCCAACCTTCTGGGTAGTTTTATTTAACCCAACTATTGTTTAAAAATTACTGTATTGCTTGCTTAAAATGAACCCAAAATACGTTTGAAATTAACATTAATAAATGTTTAATAAATTTATAAAAAAGTTTAATGATTGATAATTAAACATTAAATTGCTTATTAATAAATGTTCACGGTTTGATTATTTTTGCCTCTAGTAATTATGTCTGATTTTTAATTTCCAACCTATTTTGAGTTCATTAATATGAATAAATATCCTAACGCATCCAAGCTTTATAATGGCAGTGAGCGAGGATCAATGAGTACGACATGAAGAAAGTGTTTCCATCCACATCCATCCATCATAAAAATACTTCACACAGCTCCAGGGGGTTAAAGGATTAGTTCACTTTTATATAAACTTTTCCTGATAATTTACTCACCTCCATGTCAAGGTCAAAATTTGTTTCACTGCAGCTTCAAATTGTTCTACACGATCCCAAAAGAGAAATAAGGGTCTTATCTAGTGAAACCATTGCTCTTTTTCTGAAAAAAATTGAAAATTATATAAGATTTAACCTTAAATGCTCATCTTGAATTAGCTCTCTTCTTTTTCTCCTCTACTTGAATTCCAGCAGTGTAGAAACTGCTAAGTGTATTACTGCCCTCCACAGGTCAAAGTTTTGAACTAATTGTTATATTCTAGCATATTGCATATAAAAATTAGTTCAAACTTTGGACTGTGGAGGGCAGTAATACACTTAGCAGCATCTACACTGCTGGAATTCTAGTTCTAGTCTAAAAATCTAGTTGTGAAGTATAATATCTAGCTTTAGCCAGACCGCCTTCCGTATTCAAGTTACGAAGAAAGTGTAAACTGGCGTCATGTCAGTTAAGTTTTCCGTAGGTTGAATAGGGACGGCGTAGGATGTAATGTAAACTTTTTGAACTGTGAGTTTTACCCCTTCTTCGTAAGTCGAATACGGAAGGCTGTCTGGTGGTAGCTAGATATTTAACTTAAAGGGTTAGTTCACCCCAAAATTAAAATAATGTAATTTATTACTCACCCTCATGTCGTCCTCAAGACCTTCATTCATATTCGGAACACAAATTAAGAGATTGTTGATGAAATCCGATGGATCAGTGAGGCCTCTACTGAGAGCAAAGCCATTCAAACTCTCAAGATCCATAAAGGTACTAAAAAATATTTGAATCGGTTCATGTGAGTTCAGTGGTTATATCTTAATATTATAAAGCTATAAGAAAACTTTTTGTGCGCCAAAAAAAAAATAAAAAAAATAACGACTTTTCAACAAGTGATGGCCGGTTTCAAAACACTGCTTCATGAAGCTTCTGAGCGTTATGAATCTTTTGTTTCGAATCAGTGATTCGGATCTCCTGTCAAACGGCTAAACTGCCGAAATCACGTGACTTTGGCGCCGCGATTCACTGATTCGATTCGTGAAGCTCTGAGGCAGTGTTTTGAAATCGGCCTATATAGATATTGAAAAGTCTTTATTTTGTTTTTTTGGCGCACAAAAAGGGTACGACGTGAGGGTGAGTAATAAAAGGACATTATTTTAATTTTTGGGTAAACTAACCCTTTAATATCTTGTTAAATATGGATATTTTTTTTAAACAAACACATCGCTTCTCTTCGCTTCAGAAGGCCTTTATTAACATTTGAAACTAACATTTATTATTTCATTTGTTTTTAGTTTGTCTATTTGCATCATATATATTTTTAAAAATCTATTTATATTATATTAGAAAATAAACAAAAATATATTCTTGTACCAGGCCCAAAAAAACAAGTTGAAACTGACGAAATTGCGCCATCATGCGGGTGGAAGCGGGGTTTTTTTTTTGTGACGTTTGATATTGGTGCTTCCGGTTATGTAACAGACACTTACCATAAGCACACAAGGACATTTATTCTGCTAAAATTTCTTTAAAGAAAAGCCTACTCGTATTTAAATACCAGGTATTTATTTGCAAATCAAATTACTGCTGTAGTTTCCTTACGTTGTCCACTTTTTAGTTGATTAACATGTATATTTTAACTGTAACATTTATCTTAGCGGATTGTTGAAACTAGGTATTAGAAGTATCAGCATTGAATTCTTTCATAAACACCTTGTGGCAAAATTAAATTTGAAACTGTTACTCTATATGTATCTATATAGCAATATTCTAAGATTGCATTATTATTATTATTTTAATAATAATTTTGCTTTATAATACACGGTGCTATTTATTTACCACTTCAAGGCATTAAAAAAAGTTTGATAATGCATAAAATCATAGAGAATGTAGTAGAATGACCCACAATAACAGGCAGCATGATGTCGATGGACAGAAGCAGGTTTTCATTGGTGGCACCAGCCATCCTCATGTAAACCCAGCAGAGGTCGTCTTCCTCTTGTACATCAGTCCTCATCACCAGTTTGCCTGCATACGCTCGCTTGGAGACGCGGTATTTTTTCCCAATCAAAAGCAGACGATTTTCCGTCGCAGCATCATCGAAATAATAGCGGGATTATAGGATTGACGCTCTTGGATTCCTATGCTGAATGTGTGTTTCATGAAGCGCGATAGATAACCTGCTCTAATAACGCGCGCGTGATTGATGTGGTGGTCACGGATGCTTCTGAATGCGCTTTGAAGACGCATCGCCTTAAAGTTTCAATGCTGACATAGAGCAGAACAGTGGAGAGAAGACCTCAGTCTAAGGAACTGGAAAGGATAGATCAAATGTCTTTTTCGGGACCTTTCGGCCTATTGCTGAATTTATCTCTAGCCCGATGGCCCCAAGAAATGCGCGTAACGATTTCTACATTTTGGGCTCCAATAGCGGGAATGGCAACGCTGGAACCCAAGGCATGTCGGAATGGATAGGCTTGTCCTTGTGCCGAAAATATGTTGACCTGGACGGAGTGTGGACCAAGTGTCTGATATCTGTTGGAATTACATTGCTCCTGGTTCCGTCCATATTTGCCATAGACGGTGAGATATTTTTGGGTTATTTTGTGGACAACCTGTTTGAGCGCCCTTTCCAAAAAGGTTTTGTTTTATATGTTTAATTTGAATGTTCTGAAACTGCGCGTTTGAATTTCTAATAATTTCAAACGAACTACATTGTATGGTTCGAATTGTTAAACGCAATGCGGAATATAAACAGTCTCTCTTATGAAAACGAATCAAATTAACAGACAGACCAAATATGATTGTTTGGATCATAACCACTTGTGCGTTTGATTTGTCTGCAATATGTTTGGTTTCCTGTGGGCGTTTGCGAACAAAACAGCTGAAAGACACAACAGAACCTCTCAGACAAAAACAAGATGCAGGTAGCCCTACATCGCTCTGAAGCACTTGTGTATAAACAGCATGTGACGTCTGACCAGGGCATTTGGTGCTGCAGTGCTGGGCGCGCGGTCTGTGTTCGCTCCTCAGACATTTCTATTCATTTTCAGTTCTTGGTGATTTTGCGCACTCGCAAAAAAATCACCAAGTAGCTGAGGGAATATGAAAAAGTGCCTGAGGTGAAGGAATTTGGAGACTGTGATTCATCTCAGTGACACGAATCTTTTGATTACCTAAAAGATTCATTCACTGATTCGTTTTCTGCAGGTTACTTCGATGTGCGCCAGATTCGCCACAAAACAACCGAATCGCTTAAAAGTTCAAGAACGAGATGGCTGATTCGTTAAGATCGTTCACAAACAAGATTGGCTATTTTGTTCATTCAGTTCATTGTTTTGTTTATTCAGTTACTTGACAACCGAGATGTTTTGTTCATTTAATTAGTTCGAACGAGATGATTCAGGGAAGGAGCAATTTATTTATTAGCCAATGAAATGCTCACAGCCGGCAATCGAATTCTATTGGTTCCTGTCTTTAAATACAAGAAAACAAAGTCAGAAACGACTCTTTTAAAGGGATAGTTCATCCAAAAATGAAAATTCTGTCATTAATTAGGCTACTCACCCTCATGTCATTTCAAACCCGTAAGACTTTTGTTTATCTTTGGAACGCAAATTAAGATCTTTTTGATGAAATCTGAGAGCTTTCTGTCCCTCCGTTGACAGTTATGCAAGCACTACTTTGATGCTTCAAAAAGTACATAAGGAGATCGTAAAATGAATCCATTTGAATTGAGCGGTTTAGTCCAGATTTTCTGAAGAGACTCGATCGCTTTATATGATGAACAGGTTAAATTTAGGCTTTTATTCACATATAAACATTCATCAGCTCACACATCAGTTGTGGTAAACGGAAGCTCAAGCATGTTTGCTTGATGTGCGAGAACCAATGAGGTTCATTCTCGTGTGTTACGTCGCACGTTTGAGCCAATGAGGTTTGTTCTCGCGCGTCAAGCATGTTCGGTTGAGCTTCTGTTTATGTTCGCTGATCAATGTTTAAAGATGATCAGTCTGTTCAACATATAAAGCGATCGAATCTCTTCAGAAAATTTGGACTAAACCGCTTAATTCATATGGATTCGTTTTACGATCTCTTTATGAACTTTTTAAAGCGTCAAAGTGGTAGTTGCGTAGCTGTCAACAGAGGGACAGAAATCGCTCAGATTTCATCAAAAATATCTTAATTTGTGTTCCGAAGATGAACAAAAGTGGTGAGTAATTAATGACAGAATTTTCATTTTTGGGTGAACTAACCCTTTAACACGTTTTGGTGGTTTGGTCTGAACTTGGGTTCAATTCTACCCTTTTCACATTGTTATTTTCATTTCTGGGTCTAAACCACTGAACGTGAATATCACTGTAAGTACAGTGAGTACTATCGGTCACTGTTTACAACTGTAACCAATCAACATTCTTTTATGTTTTTGTTGCGCTCAGAACTACACTGTTCTGAAAAAACTATACGTCGTCACTTCCACGATTTAGAACGGATTGCTTTCGAATAAAAAGCGAACCATACCCAAGACGCGTTCACACCACATGACAGAACGTCCAAAACCGCTAGTGAGCCATATGAACAAAAAATTTGAGTCCGTATACAAGAACAGTTCATTCAATAAAATGTTTTATTCAACTACAAAAGAGGTTTGGTTCACATAGCAACAGTTGCTGTTCTTATTGAAAGCCAAATTCATTTTACCTTTTCAACCATAAACCAACATTCTCAGAATGTTCCAGGAACAAATAATTGTTAAATGAGGCAAAAACACATAGCAAGGGGTGCTGTATCACCTTGAACTGGTATTTTTTGTGATAATTACATACCTTACCCCCTATCAAATGGCTATTTACCAAATAAGTTTATATATGGCCATTGTTTACCTTTTAGTATTTAGTGATTCCACACGTGTCTGTCCCATTACCACCTGTGTTTTTATGGAGGTTATCAGTATATTAAAAAGGTACAAAACAGATTTTAGTACTTCAGTAGGTTGGAATATTAACATTATATCAATTAATGAAATATAGTTTGTTTTTGTTTTTTTTACTGTAAATGTATGTAAGTTCAATCTGTAAAACCTAAAATATTGCTACCAAATATTTGGCACACTAAAAAAAAAAAAAAATGGAGGCAAAACCATTTAAATTTAAATAATAAAATATTTTGTATAAATGTTAATGAGACAAGGGAATGTACCACTTCAGTTTATGTGATCGTAGTCATACATTTAAACATATTTTATTTATTGTTTTACAATTTATGAATACGAATCATATAAACTGAAATTGTCCATTCATTTGTCCCAATAATATTAATACAAAATGTTTTATTAAGCTCGTTTTCTTTTTTCTTTTTTTCTAATTTAAAATGTTGGTCCATAATAATATGTAAGGATTATTCAGTTCAATTTGGTGTAATTTTACTATACAATTGAAATTCATAAATCTTAAAAACAGTCCGAAATATTTTTTTTTGAGTGTAGACTCAAATGGTTTCATGAAAAACCTTTATCATCGATGGAACCTTTTCATTGCACAGAAAGTTGTTTATAGTGGAAAAATGTTCTTTAGATGATTAAAATGTTCTTAAAAATGTTTCTTTTATGGCATCATTGCGAAAACCCCCTTTTGGAACCTTTATTTTTAAGAGTGTAAAGTTCTGGCAATCACAGCTACTGTTTTTTAAACATATATTTCATGGATTTATTCAAAAATATTTAACTACTAAATGATGCAAATGACCAATCAGAAGCAAGTATTCTAGAGAGCTCAATAATAATCAGATTCAACTTGATTTTCAGTCCATATCAGTGACAGAAACACAGTAGGTTGCCTTCTGTTGAAATATCTATATGTGTTCCTAATATTCTTGACCTTTGACCCTATCACACTGCAGATGTTTTCCTCCTGAAAATGACACTCGAGTGTCGAAATGTCTAGAGGAGGTACAACAATATGGTACTTTTCAACTCCACTGTGTTCTCTATTCATGCTGCAATTTATCAGTAGCCTTTGCCTGAGGACCAGAAGAGCATTTAAACAAAAAATGATTTAATTTGTGCAAACAAGTTCAGCGTCGATGATGTGAACTAACTCCAGGCATGATGGCCCTTCTTAAACATCTCAAATACAGATATCATGAAGGCAGATTAGATTTCCTGAAAGATAGAATTACAAGATAAATACATTTCTAAAGATAGAATTACACCAGATTAGTTTTATGCGAGCACGCAGACATGCATTGGTCTGGACCATAGGCTTAATACACAGAGGTAAAGAGCCTATGCCTTTTCATTCATAAAACCACTATTGTCCTTGTTGGCTTTGAGCTGGGTATATGGCGCATGGCCAGACACACTTGTGGCTTGCTGAGGATGAGGCATCTCTCCTCAATGCCCCTACAGTGATGCTACTGCTAGTCAACAGGAGCCTGCTGTGCTATGTTGCCATGGGAACTGATCTACTTTTTTTCTTTTTTTTTTGACCAGAGTGGAAAGAGTGAGTGTATTACCAGAATGACAGTGATGAACTGGTCCGTTTGATTTTCAAAGGCCTTTTTGTGGCCTCAGACCTGCAGTGACTGGATTCAGCAATTAGTTGAACAGAACCAGACTGGATTCGTGCTTTAATTGACTATTTTATGGGGATGTTTTGTCACTTGTCAGTAGAAAGGTTGTGTGTAACGGGAACCAAAGCCAAGTTTTAATGGAGTAGGCATAGTGTTTTTCCCCCTGTGGTGTGTGTGTAATTATTATAACTGGAGAAGCAGGTCTCTCAATGCTCTTTAAGAAATCTGTGCTGGTTTTGTTCTGTAACTCACATTATAAAACCTGGACCAGTCAATCTGATCCCATCAAAACGTTTGAAGCATCATTGCAAAACCCATCTGTTCACCCTCAAGAGGGGAGCTGCATTAAAAAAACCGAAAAAACATGCAATGATGACAACAGCGGGAGTCTTTGATTCACAGCCATGTACTGTTGAAATGACTGAGAACAAAGGGAGAGCTTTTTACATTGTTAATACTGCCATTAAAATTATTTACAACATAAAAGACTTTAGGTTAAGAAAAATTATGACATCACTGTGAAATATGAATATGAGGTTGGTACAATATTATTACGTATTTACTAGGGCTGTCAATTGTGAATAAAATTTAATCAGATTGATTACATAATATACTTATTAATTAATCAATCAAATGAATTGCATTTCAATATTTGCTGAGAAAATACGTCATATGAAGATAATTTAAAGACATTATTGTGGAAGATGAATAAAACATTACATTACAAAAAAATGGCTTTAGAAATCAATATTTTGTTCATTTTTATCTCAAGGAATGCATTTTTCTATGACTAAAGGCCTGTTCACACCAAGAACGATAACTATAAAGATATAGTTCTAAAAATTGTTCTAAATATAATACAGTCCACACCATAGCTATAAGAACAATAGCGATATACACTCACCTAAAGGATTATTAGGAACATCATACTAATACTGTGTTTGACCCCCTTTCGCCTTCAGAACTGCCTTAATTCTACGTAGCGTTGATTCAACAAGGTGCTGAAAGCATTCTTTAGAAATGTTGGCCCATATTGATAGGATAGCATCTTGCAGTTGATGGAGATTTGTGGGATGCACATCCAGGGCACGAAGCTCCCGTTCCACCACATCCCAAAGATGCTCTATTGGGTTGAGATCTGGTGACTGTGGGGGCCATTTTAGTACAGTGAACTCATTGTCATGTTCAAGAAACCAATTTGAAATGATTCGAGCTTTGTGACATGGTGCATTATCCTGCTGGAAGTAGCCATCAGAGGATGGGTACATGTTGGTCATAAAGGGATGGACATGGTCAGAAACAATGCTCAGGTAGGCCGTGGCATTTAAACGATGCCCAATTGGCACTAAGGGGCCTAAAGTGTGCCAAGAAAACATCCCCCACACCATTACACCACCACCACCAGCCTGCACAGTGGTAACAAGGCATGATGGATCCATGTTCTCATTCAGTTTACGCCAAATTCTGACTCTACCATCTGAATGTCTCAACAGAAATCGAGACTCATCAGACCAGGCAACATTTTTCCAGTCTTCAACTGTCCAAATTTGTTGAGCTCGTGCAAATTGTAGCCTCTTTTTCCTATTTGTAGTGGAGATGAGTGGTACCCGGTGGGGTCTTCTGCTGTTGTAGCCCATCCGCCTCAAGGTTGTGCGTGTTGTGGCTTCACAAATGCTTTGCTGCATACCTCGGTTGTAACGAGTGGTTATTTCAGTCAAAGTTGCTCTTCTATCAGCTTGAATCAGTCGGCCCATTCTCCTCTGACCTCTAGCATCAACAAGGCATTTTCGCCCACAGGACTGCCGCATACTGGATGTTTTTCCCTTTTCACACCATTCTTTGTAAACCCTAGAAATGGTTGTGCGTGAAAATCCCAGTAACTGAGCAGATTGTGAAATACTCAGACCGGCCCGTCTGGCACCAACAACCATGCCACGCTCAAAATTGCTTAAATCACCTTTCTTTCCCATTCTGACATTCAGTTTGGAGTTCAGGAGATTGTCTTGACCAGGACCACACCCCTAAATGCATTGAAGCAACTGCCATGTGATTGGTTGATTAGATAATTGCATTAATGAGAAATTGAACAGGTGTTCCTAATAATCCTTTAGGTGAGTGTAGATGAACAATATCAGAATGATTTTTTTCCCCAGCTGTTGAACAATAAAACACTGACAGCCAATCAGAATCCATTCGAGTTTAAAGTGCTCGCACATTTAAAACGGCAGATGACATTGTAAAGATGTCAATCGCCAAACAATCCATCACTGTTAGACAAGTCAAACCCCATTTTTTAAGGAAAACAATCGCTCATACCCTAGGAATGGTGAGCAGTATTAACAGAGATGAGATTAATATACCAGGCTAGCAAACAGTGTAAACATAATTACCTCAGGTATTCAGTGCTAGTTTCGACAACATTGTCTTGTTTCCTTTGAAGTCGCAGTGAAAAAGACTCTATTCAACTATACATCAGCTAAATTCATTTAGATTAGATTAGATCGATTACACTAGCTATATCTGTTGTTTAGATGTGCTCGAAAAGTAGCATGCTAGGAAATCTGCTGAAAGCCGTGTAAATGCAACAAGAAAGAGCAATGTTCAGCATGTCGCTGTACACATTTTGAAACCGCAGCGCGCAAGCTTAGAATAAACAGAACGATATCTTTCGTTTGTATAGTTAAAGTTATAGATATTTTTATAGTTATCATCCTTAAGGCCCCGGTATACTTCAAACGAAATCGAAGAAAGAACTGATGTGACTTAATTTCGAACAAAATCAGGCCAAAACGAAGTTCGTTTTGTGTTCTTTTTGGAAGTTCGAAACAGCTTGCCAAAGCGAACTTTCAGGAAAAGTTCGTTCCAGCACCAAAACACCTTCGTACTACCATTGGTCAGTGACGATAACTTAACAGGAGGTGTGTGCTGAGGCTCCGCCTTCACTCGCATGGAGCTCTTCTCTGACTCATTTGATCTGTAGAGTTTGTTGAGGTAAGATCTCCGCGGGTGAAAACATGAACAGACTAGATAGCTGATTTATAGTAAAAAATGAAGTTGTGCTTGTAAAAAAAAAAATGAGGCACTAACACTGTTTTTCATGTTTGATACTGTAAAGCTGCTTGATTTTAAGCAATCCATTGAATAAAGTGCTATATGACGTGACATGTCTGGAGTGCTACTTTGCAGAGCTAGTGCTAACATTCCCATGCTGTTATGATCAGACGCTTTTCTTATGCTTTCTATAATAAATGCTTACTGTTTTCTCATTTTTGTTGTGTTTATTTTGTTACTGGGAAGAAAGTGCACTGCACATATTTACATATTCATCTAAACGTCGCTCTTAGCAGTGTGGGCGGCGTCAGATGTTCGTTTACAGTATATCGCTGGTCACACATTTCGAACTTCGTTTTACACCTAAACGAAGAACGAAAAAGAAGTTTGTTTGAAGTATACCGGAGCCTTTAGTGTGAACGGGGATTCAGGCTGTAATTATTTACAAAAGAATGGTGAGTATGTTAAGCTATTTGGGTTATATTAAAGGTTAGTTCACCCAAAAATTAATTCTTTTATGTTTAATTACTCACCCTCATGTTTTTCCAAACCTGTAAGACTTTCGTTCGTCTTCGAAACACAAATGAAGATCTTTTTAATGAAATTTGAGAGATTTTTGTCCCTCCATTGACAGTCTATGCAACTACCACTTGATGCTTCAAAAAGTTCAAAGAGATCGTAAAACTCATTGTGTATTGAGCGTTTTACTCAAAATTTTTGCTTTATATGATGAACAGGTTTAATTTAGGCTTTTATTCATATAAACATTCATCAACTCACATCAGTTGTGGTAAACTGTAGCTCAAGCATGTTTGCTTGATGTGCGAGAACCAATGAGTTTAATTCTCGTGTGTTACTCGGCACATTTGAGCTTCCCCGAGAACCAATGAGGTTTGTTATCATGCATCAAGCAGGTTCAGCTGAGCTTCTGTTTATGTTTGCTGATCAATGTTTATATGTGAATAAAAGACTAAATTCATATTTAAAATCATATAAAGCGATTGAGTCTCTTCAGAAAATTTGGACTAAACCGCTCAATTCATATGGAATAGTTTTACGATCTCTTTATGAACTTTTTGAAGCGTCAAAGTGGTAGTTGTGTGAACTGTCAATGGAAGACAGAAGTCTCTCAGATTTCATAAAAAATTTCTTCATTTGTGTTTCGAAGATGAACAAAAGTCCTAGGGCTGGTTCACACAGAACGCATGTCAATAGAACGGAAAAATCGCAAGGTCTAGAGACACATTTTTTAAAACTTATTTTAACTTGAGCGCCATGTTTTTAGAATGCTGTTGCCGTGTCATGCGAGACGCAAGCGCAGTGGTTAAAGGCGTCCATCTAGCACGTGTTTACTTTGAAAAATAATAGCACCATGGAATGGAAAAAGTGTTCTGTGTGAACGGCTCCTTGCAAGTTTAGAACGACTTGAGTAAATGATGACAGAATTTTCATTTATGGGTGAACTATCCCTTTAATTTAATAAGTTTGATACTACTACTAATAAAATAATAATATTTTGATCAATTATTATTAATAATAAAAATAACTGACAATTAATACATAATATAAATAATCTGAACAAACCCCTAACCAGAATGTTGAAGCATTTTTTTATGGCTAAGGCTGTAATTATCTACAGATTACAGAAATATAAAGAGTGTATGTTAAACTATTTAGGTTGTATTAATTGCAAAAGTTGAATACTTTTCTAATTATTCATAAAAATTGAAATGATAATTCACAATTTGAACAAACCCCTAACCAGAATGTTGAAGGAATATCAAAACAGTGCTGCCTTGGCATTATTTCTCATAACTGCTTGTTAAATTCCACACAGATGTCAAATAATATATGTGGTCAGTAAATTGCATCAGCAAAGGTGAAAAACCTACATAAAGAGCATCGTTTTATTACTCTAAGCCTTTGTAAGCCTTTTGGCTTGTCTTTTAACCATCCATTTTGTTTGTCTTTATACACTTCATAGAATTACATTAGAGCCGACTTTGTTAGCACCAGGATTCTTTCCAGAGGATCAGCGCCTGCCAGGAAAAAGATGCTGCACACCACAACTAGTGTTGAAATGCTAAAATATCACATTTTAACAAGTAGACGTGCCGTGTCCAAACAGAAGCACAATTACAGTTTCCAGTAGGACTGAATTCAGTCTTCATAATACGTATTTCTCTCAGTCTAATTACTGCCACTAGAGTCCTGAACCAGTTAATTATCTGCTGATGTCAGCTATGACCAAAGCAGCTGATCTGCTTCCCTGACTGACCGTTTTCACAGTTGACATGTTCTCATTTCCGACAATTCCATGCTTCATTAGTGAAACAGTCCATGTGAAAGTTGATTATGTCGAGTCTTGAGGCGCTCACTCCGTTTCCATAAATACAAAAGGTTATTTTTTTCTTCCTTCATTCTTTTTTTGGCACAGTCTGCAAGTAGCCTTGCTGCAGGGCCTGAGCAAATTCATGAGTGGACTAAAATCCATACCCCCAATTCGACATACTCTGTCCTTATAACAAATCTATAGTAATTATGTTCTTTTATATAACACTATATACCCAGTGGTGGTTTTTGGTCCTTGCCTGGGACAAATTTACACATCTAATGCTTTTTTTGGTAATTTTATGAAATAATTATATTGCCATTTATGAGTTCAGTAGTGACAACAGTGACCATTTCATGATGGATGATAAGTACAGAGCTTTGTCAAGCCGTTTGCAAACAGCTCATCTCCAGAGATGAATGACTTCAATCAGGTTGCCCACCATCTCTTCCATCTTGTGATTTGACCTGTGGATTCAGGATGTTTGGAGCAAAAATGGTTAGAAATTCTTTATAATATGAAATATATAGTATCCTGATCACCTGATAATGTGGTCATACTTCCTTTTTTTTTGACGTTTTCTTAGACTCAGATTGAAGTGTAGGCCTGGACTACCATAAATGGAACTTTACTTTGAATTCTCATTGAGGATAACTCTTAAACAAGGTGTGAAAATGGGATCTGACAGTATTTATTCCATAACATAGTTATTTTTTTGCATTTTCTTTACAGCTTCTGGATTTATTGGTTTGTAACAGTAGAATGTGATATTTTGATATTCAGGCCTTTTTGTAACTTTAACAGGGAATGGTATTTAGAATTTAAACTTGCAGCATTGGATCTGAGAACATTTATCGTATATTGCATAATATAATTATTTTCTGTTGAGATGGACTGGTTATGGCTTGGTTTAGGGTTAGTTGCATGTAATTATGTATAATTTAATTTAATTACTATAGTAAGTACATGTAACATATGTAACAAGGACATATGTTACATGTATTTACTAAAGTAAATTGTTTTTAGAGATTAAATTTAAGTGAGTGTTACATGGAATAAATAATACTGGCGATATTATTTATTCCATGTAACACTCACTTAAATTGAATCTCTAAAAACAGTTAAGCTTTATTAGGTAACACCTTTTTTTACAGTCCTTGTGACTTATGTTACATGTACTTACTATAGTAATTACATTAAATTATACATAATTACATGCAACTAACCCTAAACCAAACCATATTCCTAACCCTACCCTATAGTAAGTACATGTTAATTAATATTACTCAAATGTATAATTACACTGGGCACCTTAAAATAAAGTGTAACCCTGTTACAGTGTTACAGTGTAATTGGGTCATTGACGAATAAGGTTTTTTAAAAGTGTAAAAAACATAATGGAGATTGGAGAAAAAGTTTTATTAAGTGTTAACAATGAGATTATGTGGTTTTTATAATCAATTAACACTGCTTTTGTCATTTTTTACAAGATGGACAAAATTTGTCACCAAAAAAGTCATTCGGTTTAACCAAAATTTCGGTTTTACTGAATGACACTTTTGGTTATAACAAATGACGATATTTTCAAACAATGCTAACAGGCGGATATCTAGCTAGCTAGCAAAAGGACAATCAAACATTTTATATTTAGTACAAGTTTTTAAAATATTACAACATTTTCTATGTTTTATAGCGGTTGTACCAATTTTTCAAATAGTTAAGAGAGAATTAGTTACTTTGCTTCACAACCATGTGGTCCTTTGCAGGTGTCTGAATGATGTCGTATCCTGTCACATGATACTGACCGCATGACTTGATCCAAAATGGTCCCTTTATTAGTTACTCCAAATGGGCACCAATGAAATGAAACATTCTTTCTCATAACAAATCAACGACTTCTACTCATAATTTTTATACCATTTTGCATTATGTTGATATATGATGTTATAAAATCATGCCAGAATAAAAAATATATACATATATTACATTTTTAGATATTTTAATCACAAATGAACAGGCTGTATTGGCCTTTGGATGGTTAAACCGAATGACCTTTTGACACTTCAAAATCTTTAAAATACCGTTATATGTAGCAAAATATAATTAAACATTTTTGGATTCAATAAAAGAGTTGTTCTAGTTGTGAAATCTAGTTGAACTACCTTACATACTTTTATTATTATTATTAAGGCCTTTGGACAAAAAAAGTGACCCGTCATGTCATTGAACTAATTTTACATTTAAGTACTGAGTAATAATAATTAACTGCTTGTACTTACTATAGGGTTAGGGTTTAGTTTAGGGTTAGTTACATGTAATTATGCATAATTTATAGTTATTACTACAGTACTACATTTTAGAACACTAAAATAAAGTGTTACTCTAAAAACACTAATAGTATAATAACACCGTTAAATGTAATCTTTAGCAATATCAAATTTATATAGTATATAAATTTTAGTATATAATATATATTTTTAAATATCAGCCATGACATGAAAATAATTATCAGCTTATCGATGATAATAACATCGATCCCTAATGTTTTGAGTTTATTATACAGCTTCATGGTCATTTATTGCAGCTCTCTTGTTTGTCACTTGCCTATGAGGACATCTGCTGTAACACAAGCCAGTCATTTTCAGGTCACGTGCGTCGAGCTAATACTTAGATCCAACCATCTGATGCCAATCGTCTCCCTAAAAGTGTTCCTTTGCCAGGAGCGATGACAAACAAATATGTTTTATTTAATCTGTTTTGTTAATGAATGAACAGATTATGATGTCCATTATCAATGCCATAAACCAAAGGGTTATCGTTTTGCTCCCTCGCTTTGATCTATTTGGCTTAGATCAAGGGATTGATGCTGACCTCTGCCAGATTAATACACAATTCTGAGAACCGGTAATGAAATTGTGTGCCAGCTCACACCTGAAAATCTCCTCTGGCTTATGAAACCAGGTTTATGCTGGGGAGGGGATAATCTGGTTTGTGAGCAAGAAGAAGGGGCATTAAAGGGTCAATAGCTGCATAAAGAGAGACATCTCTTGTTTTATGGAGCTTTTCGTATATGGGCGGATGTCGTTAATTTAATTATTGTTTTGTAGCTTTTATAGCGCACCCATTTTTTTTAGAGGTTATTCATCCTACTTCAAAGCTCCAGACAGGCTCAGCTGTGCATGTTTCGGTGTCTGATGTCTGTCTGTCTGTCTTTTGGGACTGATCAAATCCGCGTCCTCGTTTTACTCAACCGTCGACCAGTGTTCATTTACACGGAACTCATAACTGTGGCCTCATTTGACTCTAGAGTCGTTTGAAATCTAGTCAAAGCTTTGTTCCAGCAAATATGTGGGAAAACCGGAGCGCAAATATTCAGAGCTAATTAGGCATATGCATTCGCATAATTCTCTTTGTGCTTGTGGAATTGCTTGCGTAATTAAATCAGGCGTTGTGCTTGTTGATAGAATTGCCACGTTCGATTTTGGTCCTACCCTTAGATTTATTTAATTGCTAAACTGTTGCCTTCGTATCTTGAAATAAAAGTACTACACTTCATGTTCACACCTGGAATTTCACACATGACAGTGCTCATTAGATGAGAAATAGGGAAAAAGGAGCTTTTTGTATAATGAGCTCTGTCCTTGTCGAACCTCAGACGTCATCAGCTTTACCCTAAAAAATCCCTTAGAAAAAATGATGCCATGTAAAAGGAATGGGATTATCTATTTTTGCCTTCAGAGAAGGCTGATGTTATGTGGCCATGTCATGTTTGCTATGCTAAAGCCCATAATATTCAGTGTAATTCATGTGCAGAATGAATATTTCGAGGACTCTTGGTTGCTCTGCTGTGTTCCCTGGGGGTCAGATTGGCTTGAACATAAGAGATGGTCTGGAAAACTGGGAAAGAGACTGAGGGGCCAATTCACTAAACAGCTGCGCTACTTTTCTGTGCTGATGTACCACCCGCAATCCAGTTTAACCAGGCTATAAATGCGCTAAAATAACGCTTTGGCGTGAGTATTTAAATTAAGTAATTCTTTTCAGGATTAACACGCCCCAATACACATCTTTCTTTTTTTTTTTTTTGTCCTATTTTGTAATCCTTTAAATTTAGACAGTGTTTCATCACGTCATATTCATTAATGGTAGTCAGTATTATTCAAACTTAAATTGCATCTGATTAGAGTTAACGAAATTAACATTTTAGTCAACGGAAGTGCAAAAATGTTAATTATTTGTGTTTCAGTACATTGTTACGGAAATAATATATTCACAACATGATGTACATGTTCTGACTAAAACATAGTTCAAGTTCACTTGTGCATTTGTGTCATTTTGTGCAGAGTAGGGTCGTCAAACGCACCAGTACTACTGGTACCAGTCGGTACAACAAAAAAAAAAGTGAATGGTACCAGCATTTCTGCAGTATATGTGCAAGAACGCAGTGGCCTATCAGTGGTGCTTGTCAATACATTGGTCAGAATCGCTTAACACCGCTGACTAGCACACAAGGTTTTGTTTTGTTTAACACAAGACACACGCTTGCAAATCTTTTCATTAGAATCAATAAAATGTAACATGATGTAAACAAGAGATTCATTGTATAATTTTTTATTGTAACGGGAGTTTTCGCAAGAGTGCAGAATTCATTGAGCTTGCGCTTTAGAGATTGACAGCCTACGTGATTATAAAGGGAGGCTCTTCTCTTGTTTTCTGTTCATTACTCATTCACAATTTAGTTTATCATGCTGCTAAGTACACTGCAAAGTTTCTGGGTTAAAAACTGTATTTAAATGCGCAATTGAATCAGAAACTGCAATGATTGACAGTGATAGCCAACAGAACAAAATGGGACACAATTTTTAAAGTACTTAATTCAATAGTTTTTGCTCTGGTACCAAAATTGTTACCAAAAATTGACTGGTATTGGTACCGAATACTGAAATTTTGGTAACGTGACAACCCAAGGTGCAGAGGTAAGTTATAATGTTATTTAATATAATATGTACTGGGTAGGATGTGTTTGAGAGAGTTAACTAACTCTCTTGCAAAGCACTTAAAATGTACTGACCATAATTGGATTATTGAAACATATACTTTCTAGATTTTTTCTTAAACATTGTTTAAATTAAAGTAATTTAATTATTGTCATTATGTGCTTTTGTTCTTATGTTCATTGTCATTGAAATAACCCAAAAATTGTAAACAAATGCTTTCGTCAGTAATTTAAATGACGAGATGAACACTGGTCCAGTGTTGCCGCAGAATTGGGCTACTTTTAAGTTGTTGCCGCGGGTAAAAAAATTCTGTGGGTTGATTTCCACCCCTGTATGTACAATTTTGGTGCTCCAACACCCCCCGACGTACAAATTCAGTGGAGAATTCAGCCACCTGATGGAGAAAATCACATTGGGCTATTTTTGGGCTACTTTTGTTGCAAAGACCTGGCAACCCTGCACTGGTAGTGCATTAATTTGCAAGCCAACTTGGTTTTGAAATTATAAGTAAAACAAGATCTGTGGTTAGCATTACGTAAAGAGACTTTCTCGGTTTTTTTAACAACATGGTTTTATAAGTAAATTTTGATTAGTATTTTTAAAAACATAAGTTGCTAACATGTTACTACATAAAGACTACAACAGTTGTTCGTTAAGCAAGTAAACGCACATTCTTAAGGTAGTTGTAGTTCTTTTTTAGTTACTTGTTAGCGGAAAGCATATTTATTCTTAGCAAACCAGACAGAGTGAGACACTCATTCAGTTTTAATGGGGTTTGCAATAACCTGCCTTGCCCTTGAGACTCTTGAGTCAAGTGCTTCAAAGGTGTCCTGTACGAGCTCCTGAATATTCCAACACGTTCCGGATGGAATATGGAATCTTTTCCACACTGTGTAAAAATTTATATCACTTCCAGTCAATGCCAGAGCTGAAACTAACCAGTTGTGTAATGCAGTGAGAGGCTGGGAAAAGTCAAACAAACATGGAAAAGCATCAGTCGAGCCTGCAGGATTGCGCAGGAGGCTGAGGAGACATGCCGTTACGAGGATTGATGGGAAGGTATAGCGTGAAGGCTTGCGGAATTACACTTTTGCTGTGTTGGCATGTTGAGCACTCGGCATCTGATTGCTAATTTCATCTTGAGTCAAAATAAATCAATCATTGCATGCTTATTGTTTTGGTTCCTTTTCTTGATGATGTAATATGATGATGTAATATTTTCGACTGCATCATTAGTCTTTTTTGAACCTTCGCTGGAGAGTATGATTAGTGTAAGTCAGTCACATACACACCGTTTTTTTCCCCCAGACTCGACAGGGACTAAATGACCTACTGAGTGCCCATGCGAGGAAGTCACATGACCCTGGTTATCCAATCAGGCGCTGCTTGGTGATGCTTACACAGATGTGTGATGGTGTTTGCCTCATCAGTTAGAGAGGCTGGAAGGGTACAGGCTGTTATTTTAATCAGATCTGTGTTTGTATCTTCGTCAATAATTCATGTCATCGTCCTTTCAGCTAAACGGAGCCACAGCTTTTATGATTACAGCAGCTCAATGGTTCACTTTTCAGAATTGTGATATAAATGGGGGAGTCTTAGGAAACCGGTGGCATTGTTGGAAGTACATTTCTCTCCACAGTTTACATTCTCATTACTGTGATGCAAAAATCGTATTTTCATCAATGTAATGGAGAAAACAATTATATATTGTTTCAATTTATGCTACACATTTATTCTGATTTAAATGTTGTATTACAGTAATTCTATGCTGGAATACTGTGGTATTACATGTCAATTTATTCAGTTCTTTTTAGAAAAACATCGTATTATTTGTTTATTTGATGGATACTATTTATATATAGAAATATATTTATGTTAAAGCCACACAACTTAATGATGGATGGTGGGAATGGATTGATCAAGTAAAAGATGAATCAATCTTAAATATTTGGTTGACATTTCATATCTTTCCCATAGATTACATTTACAGTGTGATATTATCTCTACTATGGCAATTTTGCTACGTTTTTCAATATGACTGGAGAAAATACAGGAAATAATGGAAGAAAGGAAATTATGGCATGAGCACCAAAGCTCAAGGCCATAATATTTATTCAGGCTTACTGTATGTAATATTATTTATGAAATTAATAGTGTTTACTCACCCTTATGTAGGGCTGAGCGATATAGCAAGAAATATGATTACGATATTTTTTTTCCATATTGATCAATATCGATATACATCATGATAAATAATTTGATAATGCTGCCAGCTTAAAGAGTATCCTGACTGACTGGAGCCTGGAGAAACCAGAGGGATCATTAATTAAATTTTAAAATAGAGTTTATTAACAAAAATAGAATAACATAAAATAATTTTTTAACTATGACAACATTCTTTTCTGCCTTAAAACAATAGATGTTAGGTTGCCTTGTAACATTTTAAAATAGTAGCAGCAAATAGTTCAAACATATTATGCACTGGTTTCACATCTATAAAATTATTTAGAGGTAGAAATTGGAGTAAAAAGTGCAAAATGTAAACATTGTAAACCAGTCATGCTACACAGATTAACATGAGACTGCATATTTCTAGCTACTCTCGCTGTTGCTGCTGGGATGGTACCTTTTCAGGTGATGAAAAAGGTTTGTTGCGTGTCCCGCCTTTGCTGGAACCGACCAATGACATATTTTGCAGACCACCTGGGCCAGTTCACACAGAATGAGATTTTGCATTCCACTATGCTACTTTTCCATTGTTTTTCAATGTAAATGCGCTAGATTAATGTGTTTGACCATTGCGCTAATTTTGTAGAGTCTTGCGCATGACACGGCGTTCTACAACCCGAATTCCGGAAAAGTTGGGACGTTATTTAAATTTGAATAAAATTAAAACTAAAAGACTTTCAAATCACAGATTTAGCTGGGAGAACATCTAGCAACTATTTAAGTTAATTGATATCAGGACTGTAACATGATTAGCTATAAAATGGATGTCTTTGAGAGGCAGAGTCTCTCAGAAGTAAAGATGGGCAGAGGCTCTCCAATCTGTGAAAGAGTGCATAAAAAAGATTGTGGAATACATTCAGAAAAATGTTCCTCAACATCAAATTGCAAAGGCTTTGCAAATCTCATTATCTAGAGTGCATAACATCATCAAAAGATTCAGAGAAACTGGAGAAATCTCTGTGCGTAAGGGACAAGGCCGAAGACCCTTATTGGATGCCCGTGGTCTTCGGGCCCTCAGACGACACTGCATCACTCATCAGCATGATTGTGTCTGTGACATTACTAAATGGGCCCAGGAATACTTCCGGAAACCGCTGTCGGTAAACACAATCCGCCGTGCCATCTGCAGATGCTAACTAAAGCTCTATCATGCAAAAAGGAAGCCATATGTGAACATGGTCCAGAAGCACGGTCGTGTCCTGTGGGCCAAGGCTCATTTAAAATGGACTGTTTAAAAGTGGAAAAGTGTTCTATAGTCAGATGAGTCCAAATTTGACATTCTTGTTGGAAACCACGGACACCATGTCCTCCGGGCTAACGAGGAGGGAGACGTTCCAGCATGTTATCAGCGTTCAGTTCAAAAGCCAGCATCTCTGATGGTATGGGGGTGCATAAGTGCATACAGAATGGGCAGCTTGCATTTTTTGGAAGGCACTCTGAATGCTGAAATGTATATAAAGGTTTAAGAGCAACATTAAATGAAAAATACAACGTCAAAGACAACCACAAACTCTTCAGCAGCTGGAAACCTATATCAGGCAAGAATGGGACCAAATTCCAACACCAAAACTCCAGAAACCCATAACCTCGATGCCAAGACGTCTTCACACTGTTTTGAAAAGAAGAGGAGATGCTACACCATGGTAAACATGCCCCCGTCCCAGCTATTTTGAGACCTGTAGCAGGCATCAAATTTGAAATGAGCTTATTTTGTGCATAAAATTGTAAAATTTCTCAGTTGAAACATTTGTTATGTTATCTATGTTCTATTGTGAATAAAATATTGTCTCATGTGATTTGAATGTCTTTAAGTTTTCATTTTATTCAAATTGAAAAAACGTCCCAACTTTTCCGAAATTTGGGTTGTAAAATGTAGTGCTCAAAAGAAGTGTAAAAAATGCATCTCAATAGCTTGGGTCTC
>RJVU01018281.1:329273-356813 GCA_003731715.1 Anabarilius grahami
GGCCCTGAATTGTTGCTTTTAAGAAACCCAAACCACTTCCATATAATTGATGTTGTGTTACCTTTTTTCCCAACAAGTTCCTCAGCTTTGGAGGGTAACACTGTGTCTACACCAGACCCGACTTTTGTCACGCTGCGCCGCGCCACAACAGAACGCGACAAAACCGACCATTTGGACTACGTCAGAAATAGAACAGGGAATCCGTTTTCTGTCGGGAATTTGTTGTGTCGCGTCGTGCTGCATCCAGTGTAGACAGTATCACTGATTATAATGGGTTTTATTGTTTCAGTCTCGTATGCCCCCCTCCCCCAGGTCTCTTTAAATGTGTGTATGGCAAGAGCTGCATATCAATCCTTCTGTTGCACCGAAAAAATGACAGCAAATGGGTTTGAAATGATCTGAGGGTAAATAATGTATGATTTTTTGGATGAACTATGCTGATTAATGCAAAATCTGGAGACATGTTAAATATAATATGCACAGCTTCTTCCTTTTTAAGACAGTGATGTTCAACAAAGACATTGATGCACAGTTCGGCCATGTCATGTTGCTTTTAGACGTGAGCCCAGATGCTTAGCCAGCACTTGAATTATTCAAAAAAGGGCTGTGCTCTGCAGTACTTACCCATCCCAGTATTCTCAGCAGGTGTGCCACAGTATATCAACTCTAAAAACACATATAGCCATCAGCAGAGGGATAAACTTTAATACAGCTCAAATCTCAAATCTGCTTTCCACTGCTGTTACCTCAGCTCCCCGCCAAGAGCACACTGTTCCCTGTCTCTCAGATTTATCCCCTGTCTCATCTAAAAACAGTGATGGTGTTGGTGTGTGTGGGATGTGCGTGTCCGCCATGCCCCTAATTTCCTTGCTCGCAGCGTTTTAAAATACACTGAAGGATGTGGGTTGTTGCTTAGTTCAAGGGAGGCCCTAAGGTGTTGTTTTTGCACCGGCTGTTCATATATTATGATGCATCCTTTTTCTTTTGCCTTAAGAAAAAAGGAACAGGGATTTTATGCTTTAAAGTGATAGTTCAACCAAAAATGAAAATTCTGCTTTTGTTAATCAACCTCAAACCCAGTTGAATGCTGTCAAGTGTCTGAACAAGAACTTCCAGGAATAGAATCTGAATGTAAACAAGAATACCCAAAGCAAATGTGCTGTGTTGTCTTAATTTAGTCTGGCCTTATCCAACCCTGCCCTGCTGGGAGCAGTTTGTTGAAATTGGAGTCAATTGTTTCTTTTTTTATTTTCTTGCTGGCAGCACTGTGTTGTTTAGTAGCTACAAGCCAATTTTTAAGGAGGTACAGTATGAGCTATGCCCTGTTCGTAATTAATTTACCATTATTGAGTGGCATAATTGTTGTTTTGAACATCTAATGATTAATGAACAGTGCTAAACAGCTTCAGAAGGAGAACAGACCTTCACTGAAAAAAGTACCATGGTATGATAATACCATGTTTTGGGGCAAATAAGCTTGTATTCTGTAAAGTACCTAGGAGTACCATTGGTAATCATGGCTTTTTCCATCTTCATTGCATCATGGTACCGTCATGTTGAAAAACAGAATCCAGGTTGTTTCTTCCACTTACTAGTTTTTTAACCCAGGCCTGTTGGAAAAATGTGCCTTTGGTGACATTTCTGTAAAATTATGTTACATTGCTTTGTGAGTGTTTCGTGAAATGTCCAAATAGTGGCACTCAAAGCTTGTTTAGCTTTATTTGAAATATGAATCTGGCAATGTTTTATTATGTTGGTTGTTTAACCTCAGTTCAGAAATGAAATGTCCAGTGAGTGATGCTGAAAGGTCAATGCTCTATTGCAATTTAAAGCTGCAGTCCGTAACTTTTTTTTTTTGGTTGAAAATAGTCCAAAATCAACTTTTGAGCAAGTACATAACCAGCCAGTGTTCAAAACTATCTCCTTACCTTAGCCCGATTCACAACGGTAAGCTTTTAATAATGTTTTCTAATCTGAGAGGTACTGGTAGGTTTCCGTGGGAAATTCGAGCCTTCCGCCGTTCGTCTTTGCGTCATTACGTCATGTCTGTTTACATAAAGAAGGAGTTCCAGCTTGTAGGCTATATCGCATGTGAAGATGCTGCAAGTGGCGGATCATTTAAAGCCTTTTCTCACAGCAGCTTGAATAATTAAACTTATCATTTTGTTGCCGGATTGTATGGTATGACAAATTAACGTTAGAGATTAGACTGTACAGAAATTGAAATCTTGTAATGCTAATACACACTAAATACACATAGTCACGCAATGCTGATGTTGGTAACATTAACAATTTGAGAAGAAAGTATAACAACTATAATAATTTGCATGGTTTGATGTGATATGAGCTAAGCGATCGTTAGATTTAATCACCATTGGCAGCGCGATTTATTTATTTTCCAGTGAAAATTCTTATTCCAAGTACAGTATCCACTGATTCGGTGACTGACCGCTACACATTCTCCTCAAATCATTAGATTCATCCGTACTGAGGAGCCGTGCACAACCCACGTAAAGATGATAATTCCACAAATAACTGCAATTGCAGGTTTCAAACAGTGATGGCGACAAAGAGGCAAAACTTACAGACTGCAGCTTTAAAAAATAACGTATCACCATACACTAAACCCTTTTCTAAACCCAAACGATAGTGTTAACTAAAGCAAAAGTATAATAAAATTAAAATGCCATTTTAGCTTGCTTCTACAAGTCTTTGAGCTTGTGTTCATGACTCGTGTTTCACAAGACTCGTACTGCTGTACCAGGTGAGCTACAGAGTTTACTATGTCAATAGCAATACATATGGAGCTGGTTATATTATAGGTAATATATGATGCAAATGTGAAAATGTTTTTTTATATATAATTAATAGGGCAAAAAATAAGTCTTTTTTGGGTCATAATATCATTTTTTTTTATCTGTACATGAAGAATGATTCAATGCAGACATATGTCCACAGCTGAGACTACTGTGCAGCGTCTGTGGTCGGTGTGGAATAATTTTGATATGCGACACTCAAAGTGCTTTCTCTCCTGAGGATTGATGGGTGTTCGTTTGGACGTCATCCATGTCAAAGCATTTAATCTGCTTCATTGCACATTGACTCCCTAATCTGCTTTGCTGTATAATTTTATGATGTTGGAAATATGAATTATGCCACAGGTTTACAAAAATGTGATTTTTAAATGACAAAATCCTCTTTGGAAGTTACATTTCTCTAAGTACAAGAAAATGTTTAGACTTACAGTGCACCTATTGATAAAGGAATATTTTAACCGAAACTCACTCTTATGTTGTTCCAAACCCATATGACTTTCTTTATTCTGTGGAACATAAAATATGAAGTTTTAAATAATATACTGTTTTTTCATGACTGGAAAAAAAGGGACTGGAGATTTCAATCTTGAAAAGGACACAAAAGCAGCATAAAAGTTATATAAAAATAGTAGTCAGTGTGTCATATTTCAAGTCTTCTGAGGCTATACAATAGCTTTGAACAGACCTTAAGAACCAGATCAGTCTGATTCGTTGATGAATTAATCATATCGTATTTGTGAAGCAGATCAATAGGTTCACTCGAAAGAATGATTCATTCACAAATTGCTTTTTCCACTTTTAACTGATTTGTTCACAAATGTAACATTACCACTTTCACTTTACAGAGAATAATGACTTATATTTCAGTCCGTTTCTCACACAAACATATCAAATGGCTTTAGAAGAACTGGAATATAGTCATATGTACCACTTTTATGATATTTTGAGGTTCATTTTTGTCATTTCAGAGCTTGAGAGCTTATTCTTTTCATTGTGTTGGGGAAAAATGGCCAGGATATTGTACAAAAATTGTGTTCATATGGGTTTGTAATGACAGAAAAATTTATTTTTACGTGAACTATCCCTTTAAATCTTTAATTTTATGACAAACAGATGTAATGCTGTTACCTTCGCAATGCCACAACAAGATGCAACAAAAGCAGATGGGATCTATGAATAGACTACGGATGCGGATCTGTCCTGCTGGAATGGCGTGACTCCATGCTTCGGTTCCCTATATACTCCCTCATGGGCTTCAGTGGCTTTGGCCTGTTACCCATCAGGCCCCTTCACCACCTGTCCTCATAATGGAGGAGGTCCATGTCTTTCTTGCCCACTGATGTCTACAATATGCAGTGGCTTTGTCCCTCAATATAAAAAACGTCCTTAATTTTAACACTTGATGTTATTGATTAGAAAGCTCCCACATATAGAACAATATGCAGTGGGACTCGTTTGAGACCAGGCCATCCACTTGGGTCTGTGATGGATGAAGCCTTTTTGGCATTTACCATCCTGTCTTCCAATCAACTTGCTCCGTCCTGCCTAGCAGTAGGGTTTGATTGGCTCAGCTCACTGACCCAAGTCATGTGAGCCATTACGGGGTACGTAAATCTCAGGCCGGCAGCAAGCGTACTTAAGTGTCTAGAGCTCTAGAGTCCATTGCTATCCCGTTCACAGGAAGTGCAGTCATTAGGATGATGGGTTGGATGTACACCCAGAGCCCCCTTCACATGACATCTCATCTTCTCTCTAGCTGCCTGTTAATCAGGACAATCCCATATGTTCTAACTGTCAGAGCAGGTGGCTATCTGTTGGAGGATAGGAATTCAACGTGACCGCTTACAGAACCTGCACACACATCCATCCATCCATCTATCTGTCTATCTATCTATCTATCTATCTATCTATCTATCTATCTATCTATCTATCTATCTATCTATCTATCTATCTATCTATCTATCTATGTATCTATCTATCTATCTGTCTATCTATCTATCTATCTGTCTATTTAATTCTGAGTATGTAACTTAGTTCACACTCACTTGATCTTTTGCGTCATTTTGTGCAGATATAAGTCATAATATTACGTTTATGTTGTGTGTGTATATATCTGACTAATAGGATGTGATTTGTTGAGTTAATTAACCCTCTAACAAAGCACTTTAGAGCTTTAGGCTGTTCACTAGGAACACAGTAAGAGAGTGAGAAAGAGACCAAGAGAGCTCGCAGCACCCAAGTAAACCCTGCACATTTCTAATTTGGTCCTCCGGCTAAAGGATTTATGATTAATGTCCACAAGTCACTATATTGTATGACTCCGTCCATGTTATGTTCCCCAAGATAAAAATAAAGTAAAGAGCTGTAAAGGTCGATTAATCACGATATTAATCATCTCAGATGGAATCGCCAGCAGTCGGGATGGTATTCGATTTTCTTTTCTGAGATGTTAAGCAAGCTAAATAATTCAAAGACACCCAAGAGAGTGTTATTGTAGAGTGACTTTAAATAAGTGTAAAAAAAAAAAAAAACTTGCCTTCACTATACATACAAATATATTTTTCTTAAAGCTGCAGTCCGCAACTTTTTTTGGTTAAAAATGATCCAAAATCATTTTTTGAGCAAGTACATAACCAGCCAGTGTTCAGAACTATCTTAATTTTCTTGACTCGATTCACAACGGTAAGCTTGTAATAATGTTTTATAATAAGAGCGACATGGCGGATTTCCGTGGGAAATTCAAGCATGCAGCAGTTCCTCTGTGCGTCATTACGTCACGTCCGTAAACAGAAAGAAGGAGTTCAGGCTAGTCGGTTTTATCACGTGAGGATGCTGCTTGTAGCGGATCATTTATAGCCTTTTCAAATAGCAGCTTAAATAATTAAACTTATCATTTTGATGGCGGATTGTAACCCAGAAAGATCCAAATGACAATCATCAGTGACAACTGGAGATTCACCCATAGTCAAAAAGCAAAAGACTTTGGACTGTGGAGTGGCTACAGAAATTGAAATCTACAGGTAACGCTAATATTTACATTTATTCATTTGGCAGATGCTTTTATCCAAAGCGACTTACAAGTGAGGAATACAACAAATGAGTTGTCATGACGAGGCAAATAGACAAGAAGTGCTCACAATAAAAGTTATAGGCAGTGCTCAGAGTATCATAAGCTACAATAGAGAGGATAAGATACACACAGTCACGCAATATACGCAATATACACATAGTCACGCAATGCTGATGTTGTTAACATTAACAATTTGAGAACAATATAACAGTAATAATAATTTGCACGGTTTGGCATGATCCGAGCTGAGCGATCGTTAGATTTAATCATCATTGGCAGCTTGATTTATTGTAGGCCTAATGCTTTTTTCCTCAGTTGGTCAGAACAAAAGTGGCAGACATGTTACTTACTTGTTCAGATGATATTTTCCAGTGAAAATTCTTTTATTGGTCATACTTCCGAGATGTAGAATCTGTGATTCTGAAGTTCAGTATCCACACCGGTGCGGTGACTGACAGCAAGCATTAGATTTATCCGCGCTGACGAGCTGTGCCGAGGCACAACGCACGTACAGATAACTGTTCCGCATATGACTGCAATCGCATGTTTCAAACAGAGATGGCGACAAAGAGGAAAAATCGCGGACTGCAGCTTTAAATAGCATTTTAGTCTAATTTTTTTTTTTTTTTTTTNTTTTACAATTAAAATTTCTACATTGTGGGAGTTGTTTTCAGAGAATATATTTCAAATTCTGGTTAATTTCTTCTTGTAAGCATAAATCTCACAAAATGTTATTTATGTTTTTTAAAAATGAAAAAAAAAAATTTGCCAGTTTGGGCTAAGAAAAATATCTTAAACTTATTTCAAGATATATTATCTGAAAACAAGTATTATTTTCTTTATAAAAGGTAAATGTGTCTTGTTTTAAAGCGGAACTCAGTAAGATTTGCGAAGCTCCCCCTACAGGTTCCTTTAGTGAATCACACTGTCGTAAATACTCCAAGCGCAGCTCTGGAGTACAACGACTACAACGCTCACCAGCGCAGTAGTTTTGCAAATACAGTACAAGAAATCTCGATAGAGGTGGCTAATTTTCGAAATTGTCTTATAAAGTCATAATATATACATTGTTTTTGAATTACCGTAAAGCATTTTGTCACTCTCGCGTGAACGTGAACATGAGGCGAGATTGTGTCGGGTCGGTGCAGCTCAACTTGCATGTGCTGTTTTCTGGCGTAGACGTGCCAGAGGGGGTTAGTGCACGCCTCAAACACACCACTACAAGTCAATTAACCATCGTAAGGACTTAGAAAACTATTTATGAAGGTAAAAAAAGTTACTTAGTTCTGCTTTAAAGATGTTTAGATATCGTCCTGATACCCAGCAATTAATTTTTGACACAGTGATAAATTGGAGTGTATCTTGAAGTAAACATTCTGGGCAGTGTTTTCCAAAAGCATTATAAGGCTAAGTTGAATGTAGCTCTATTGGTGGCAATGGTTCTACGATCAACTTAGGCTTACGATGCTTTTGGGAAATGCTGCCCTGGTCTTTTCAGAGAAGTCAAATGTTTGGGGGCGGGGCTTAGACTATGAAAACTTCCTTTCATTTAAGTATGTGTGACATCACAATTCTATGGAAGCTTGTTTCCGCCACTGTATTAAAAAAGTAATTGTGCTTTTTTTATCTCACAATTTAAACTTTTTTCTCGCAATTGTGAGTTTACATCTCCTAATTCTGATTTTTTTTCCCTCAGAATTGTGAGACGTAAACTTGCAATTTAGTTATAAAGTCCGAATTGTGAGATGCAAACTCGCAATTCTGAGGAATAAAGTCACAATTCTGAGAAAGTCAGAATTGCGAGATATAAACTCGCAAATCTGATTTTTTTCTCACAATTGCAAGTTTATATCTCGCAATTCTGACTGCAAGTTATAAAAAACAAACAATACGAGATAAAAACATCCAAGATGGCTACCAGAACACAGAAATGTTGTGTGGAAAATAACAGATTATCACTAAAAATAGTTCAGTGTAATTAAAATGGATTATTTTCCCCACAGTTTGTATGAGCTATACATTTTTACTCATATTATGAAAGTATTGCATTGTTAGCTTAGCAAGATGCTAACGGCAAACTCTATTGAAGTCAATTGTGAATCTAGTCTTTGGTGCGAAATGTGCCAAAATACAGTGTTCCAAAATGGTAATTTACAGTAAAATATTCCCTGACAGTTAGGATGCTCCCTTAGAAGACAGTTTATGAAGGCAGTTAGGCTTGTTTCTCACTCATTTTTTCCCTTAATTTTTCCTCTGTCTCAAATACCTTGAGAGCAATTAAATCCAGCGCATTATCATTAATGCCTATTAAACATCAGTGTGTGCCATTACGTTCACAATCTTAACGCAGCTGCCTCTAATGCCGTCGAGTATTTAGAATCTTTGCTCGACAAATGAAATCATATTTTTTAGATTTTCATTTAAGCATCTATAAGAGTAACGTTTATTATTTTGCACCATAACTTCTCCTTTTATTTTATGACCAGATGAAGCAAAGCTGGAGGCATCTGGGCAACCCTTCAGTCTTTCCCAGGATCCAACTGGAGCCCCAAACATCACAGTCTCATCGTCACTATTGGAGGACGAAGACTTTGCCTCGCAGTTTCACTCCCCACCAGCGAGGGCCGAAAGCACAAGGGAGCAGCCTGTGTTCGCCTCAGTGCAGACCCTGCAGGTTGCAGAGACAGAGCCTCAGGCGCTGGTGCATTCTCTGCCCTCCCCACCCGGCAACAGTGACAATCGCACCAATCAAAAGTCCCCTGGGGAGCTGGCCGTCAGAGTGCCAAATCCACCATCCCCGGCACAGAAAATCAACAGTGTCTTGACCACTAGCTCAGGTACCGCTCGATTGTGAGGTGTTGAATGAATGCTGTGTACAAAAATCAAGTGCTATATTTAAAGATGTCTCTTTTCAGGGACTTTGCTGATTTGTTGTTGTCGTCATCCCTTCTTCATCATTTGTTCATCATTATCATCAACGTCATCATCATTTTCAAGGTCATTTGTGTTTGTTGTTACCGTCATCATCATCATCATCAAAAAGAATCCCTTTAAAGTCAACATGAAAGTGCATTAACATCCCATTTTACTTACGCAACATGACATATCTGAGTAAAACAGTATTTCAGTCAAAAAAAAATTAGGACTTCATCTGGCATTGATTGGATCATGAAATATTAGACTATGATATTATTGTAAAAATTGTTTTGAAAGAAATTAATACTTTAATTCAGCAAGGATGCATTAAAATAATCAAAAAATGATAGTAAAGACATTTATAATGTTACAAAAGATCTCTGTTTCATATGAATGTTCTTTGGATCTTTCTATTCATCAAAGAATCTTGAAAAATAAATGTATCATGGTTTCCACAAAACTATATTAAACATCAGAACTGTTGTCAACATTGATAATAATAAGTAATGTTTCTTGAGCAGCAAATCAGCATATTAGAATGATTTCTGAAGGATCATGTGACACTGAAGACTGGAGTAATGATGCTGACTATTCAGTAAATATAAAGTCAGAATTGCGAGATATAAACTTTTTCTCACTATTGACTTTTTTCTTGCAATTGCGAATTTATATCTCGTAATTTTGACTTTTCTCAGAATTGTGAGATATAAACTCGCAATTGCGAGTTATAAAGTCAAATTCTGAGGAAAAAAGACTCAGAATTGTGACTTAATATATCATGTAATTCTGACTTTATAACTCGCAATTGCGAGTTTATATCACGCAATTCTGACTTAACTCTCGATTTTGACTTTATATCATGCAATTTTGACTTTATAACTCGCAATTGCGACTTTATATCACGCAACTTTGACTTTATAAGCTGGAGAATTTCACGCAGCCAAAATGACGATTGTCAGTAAAGGTGTTCAGCCTTACATTGTTCAAACCGGAGTCCAACACTGATGGAGAGACTCAGGAAGAAGTTACAACTTTTAGAATGCAACTGGATGTTTCTGAATGGTTAGTGGATAAATATATGTTACTCTATACTCTAAATAGTGTTCTGTGCTCATCTGTGCAGCCAATGACCGAACAGTAAGGATGCTTTGCTCGAACTTTTGCCATGGCGTTAGAACTAGTACACCGCTTTCGCTTGCAAAAACAAAATGGCGGCGCCGTGGGTGGAAACTTGCCGATTAAGGGCCGGTAATATTATAATGAGATACCCTTCCTACGTCACTAGGGCAGCGAAATCTGAGCTGGTAGTTTTTTCATATGCTTGCAGAGAAAGGCTTGCCAAAACAAAGTTACTGGGTTGTCCTTTTTCACGTATTCTGGGTTGGTAGATGCACAGGGGACCCGATTATAGCACTTAAACAATGAAATAGTCAAATTTTCATGATATGTCCCCATTAAAGACTAAAACATTTGACCCCAAAATTTTCTAATTTGATTTCATGTTGACATTAAAGCTAGTGAATGTAATTTTTGTGCATGCCATCTAGCCTGACACCACAAAATCTGTTTGTCTGATCAATGTAAAATAAAATCATTATCTTCAGTTATATTTGGTTTGATGATGCTAGTGGTACAAAAATTACACACTTCAACAAGTCCTGCTACTGAGTAATCCCCAGAGCTACGTATGTCCGCTCCCTCATGTCCTATGTGTCATTCTTCACCATCAGCTAGCATTCGTGTGTCCTCAATCTCATTTCCTGCTCCTGAGGTGGTTCACTTAAACGTTCTCTGCTTTCAGATGAGAATCTCAGTGAATTCCCCAGGAATCCTGATCTACCCACTGCCCCGGGTTCCTCTTTCATGACTGTGGCAGACACAGACGCCACTCTCACTAACAATGTGACATCTTCGGTCTCCATTTCCGCTTTTAACGCCACCTCTCCTGAAAGGGCTGAAAATGCTTCGTTCGGCACTTCAGCGCACAGCAACTCCCACACTGTGACCAGCGACAGTCTCCAACTCACCACAGTGACCACGACGACTGCCACGCCCTTAACTGTGACATCCTTGACTGTGACTCCGCCCACCACGGTCGTTGTGGCGAAAGAGGTCGCGACCACTATGCCGACAACAACGGCCACCCAAACCACAACAACCAAGACGGAACCACCGACAACAACAACCACCACCACAACCACTACGACAACTACTACCACCACAACAAAAGTAGCACCAACGACCACAAAACCACCCACAACCACTACAGCAACTACGACAATGACAACCCCTTTTCAAACCACCGCTGTATCTACCTCTGGAAGTATTGCGACTGAAAGAAACATCCCTACTACTGACAGTGCTCCTTTGACCTGTAATGTGACCGAAAGGTTATGGGTGAAAACAGGTAACCCTTTTTACCATATTAGCGTTTATCTGCACATGTCTGCATTGTTTGGCGATAATTTGTTAAAGGAATTATGCCAATTTTGTAAGGACGCAAATGCGGCCACAAATCTATGCTGAATGCAATTTACATTCTATTACAACAAATTTAGCGGCTCATTAAACTGAATTGTTTAAATGATATTCTGTGCAAAAGTGCCGCCAGTGTGTGTGAATTTACCACTGCGAGTGTTTTTGCATGTACACTGTTTTTGTTTAAAGGTGCCCTCTAATGAAAAATTTAATTTATCTTGGCATAGTTAAATAACAAGAGTTCAGTACATGGAAATGACATACAGTGAGTCTCAAACTCCATTGTTTCCTCCTTCTTATATAAATCTCATTTGTTTAAAAGACCTCCGAAGAACAGGCGAATCTCAACATAACACCGACTGTTACGTAACAGTCGGGATCATTAATATGTACGCCCCCAATATTTGCATATGCCAGCCCATGTTCCCAACATTATGAAAGGCATTAGACAAGGGCAGCCAGTATAAACGTCTGGAGCTGCACACAGCCGAATCATCAGACTAGGTAAGCAAGCAATAACAACAGCGAAAAATGGCAGATGGAGCAATAATAACTGACATGATCCATGATATCATGATATTTTTAGCATGTTGCTAATGTACTGTTAAATGAGGTTAAAGTTACCATCGTTTCTTACTGTATTCATGGAGACAAGACTGTCGTTATTTTCATTTTTAAACACTTGCAGTCTGTATAATGCATAAACACAACTTCATTCTTTATAAATCTCTCCAACGGTGTAGCATTAGCCGTTAGCCACGGAGCACAGCCTCAAACTCATTCAGAATCAATGTAAACAATATAACAGTATACAATACTCACATAATCCGCCGCATGCATGACGAACACTTTGTAAAGATCCATTTGAGGGTTATATTAGCTGTGTAAACTTTGTTTAGGCGCTGTTTAAGGCAAGCGCGAGCTCTGTGGGTGGAGAGCACGAGAATTTAAAGGGGCCGCAGCATAAATCGGCACGTTTATAATGATGCCCCAAAATAGGCAGTTAAAAAAATTTATAAAAAAAAATCTATGGGGTATTTTGAGCTGAAACTTCACAGACACATTCAGGGGACACCTTAGACTTATATTACATCTTTTAAAAACATTTTCTAGGGCACCTTTAATAAGCCGGTGTTGTGCCGAATTTCGACCCCCTGCAAGATTATCAGCCCCCTAGTATTTTAGGAGTAGGTGTGGGGGGGTTAAGATTAGGCAATCAGGTAGCGACTTCAACGAGGGGGGTAATAATTTGGCAGGGGGTTGAAATTCGGCACAACACCGCCAACATGGAACGTTGTATCTAAACTTAATGTTTGTGGGGGAAAATTTGTTATGTTTTAAGTAAAACCCATTCAGCACACCTACATTTTTTCCAGATACCCTGGTTTCGCTTTGCATGTAAATGCTTTTGGTGGTTTTTTGGTTTGTTCACATTGAGATTGGAGAGAAAAAAAATGTTTGCATTATTTTATTATTTACTAAAAACATAAAGATTTTATTCAGAAAGTTTTTTAATGATGTTTTTAAAAAGTTCTCATTAGGAAAAAAGCATTTAGATTTTCAATTGAATATTAAACTCTTACAAAAAAATCATAAAAGATCTTATACTGTGATTTATTTATTGTCATTATACTTTAAACTATTTTGTTCTGTGCTATGGCATGAAAATTATTTTAATTTTTTATTATATATTAAAATTTTATATAAAAATGATGTATAATACAGATAATTTATTTATATGTATAAAAAAGTATAAAAGTCTATATACAGGTCCTTCTCAAAAAATTAGCATATTGTGATAAAANCATAATGGAAAATAATGAACTTTATCACAATATGCTAATTTTTTGAGAAGGACCTGTATATAAATACAAATATAAAATAATAAACTATATAAAAAATATAAAATAATTCCCCAATAGTTGGGTCAATAATGTTTTGCGGTGGATTTGTTTGGGTTGGGTGTTCTTTAATATTTTTTTTTATTGTATTTTGCTTCAGTAATAGTTTCATATAGGGAATATATAGGATTTATCCATGTTCAAGGTATAAAAATAGATTTTTTTAGTTCAACTGACTTAATACTTTAGAGTATTAACATACTTTAATTAATAATATAATTTTTGTGATTATTTAAGTGTACATTGATACTTTTTGTATTTCCCTATAGTGATTGTTTGTTTTCTCATAAATAATAAATAATAAAATAAAAAAAAAGATTTATTAAAATAAAAATGAATTATTAATGCACATGTAAATCTTTACAAAAGGATTTTAAAATGACCTGATTTTCTTTTAATTGGCAGTGTTTTGTGCATGTAAGCGCACTGAGATAGCTTAAAATGTTTTAGTGTTTCCAATTAGATTTTAATTTTAATTTAAAAAAATAATAAACAGCTATAGAATAATGAATAAACATGAAGTAAAATGAAAAAATAAAAAAACATGATTTTGGCATTTAAATTATGCTCAGCTCATTACAACAGAGCCAAATGACAAAACCAATGTACTAGTGCACATATCTTGTAAAGGGCTTTATTATGCAAATTATATTATGCCATAATTTTACTCCTCCTCTCCGACATTCTACAGTGACAGACAGCATATGCACTGCAGTGAAACCAACATATGTTCACTGTAAACAGACATGTTCACAGGCATGACCGTCTCCCTTGGGATCTGGGCTGCTTTGATATGCTTATAAAATCATGATTTTCACATGTGTTGTATAATTTCTTCCCTCAGTGCTGTCCATCCAGATGCGGCGAAATCGCCTAGAAGCTGGAATGAGACAGAACCTGTCTAAAGGTTTCACACAGGCACTTCAGAAAGCATTCAACGACAGCAGCATCCAGGTTCAGGTTGGTAGTTTTGCACTGTTAGTTAATAATAAGGAAAACACCTTTTATCAAAAGTGCAAAAGTATGGGATTGCTAATGTTTTTGAAAGAAGTCTCTTATGCTCACCTAGGCTGCATTTATTTGATCAAAAACACAGTAAAAATACTAATATTGGGAAATGTTATTACAATTTACAATAACTGTTCCCTTTCAAGGGAACTCGCGCTGCGTTGTCGCTATGGGAACGCCTCTGCATGATGTCGTCGTGAAGCACGTATGAAATCTGTCCAATCGGGAGACGGAACGTCATAGGCGGGTGACGTCACCGACCAGGAACTATAAAGCCGGCCCGAAAACACTCACATTCAGCTTCTATGTCTTCAGCAAGCGCTACGTGTTATCTTGTCTGTCTATTTACTGTTGTCTGTATTTGAAAGAGAATGGCGAGTGAACAAACTTTCAAGAAGTGTGTGCATCCCTGCCCGCGTTTTATCTCGGGTGGGGACACACATGGAATGTGTGTAGTTTGTTTGGGAGTGCAGCATGCCCAGGCAGCTCTCGAGGGGGCTGCCTGTGTGCATTGTGAGCAGCTACCGCTTAGAACGCTGCGCTCCCGCCGGGCCCTCTTCGAGGAGAGTGGCTCGGTTCGCGTTCCTCAGGGCTCGGGTCCCGCTTCTGCTGAGGCAGGGCGGCGCCTTATGTCCTGGGGTTCGCAAATGGATGTAGCAGAGGGGTTAGAGACGGGCCCAGCCTTATCTCTGCCCTCACCTGCTGCATCCAATGTGTCTATCCGGAGGCAGGAAGCACGCGTTGCGGTTTTTTCCGCTCCGGTAGATACAGTCACGCTGATGGCGTCTAGTTCTGAGGAGCTGGATGTGGTCAGCGTGGCAACGGGAGAATCTGAAGACTCGCCACTTCATTCTCCCGCGAGCGAGGAGCTGTTGGAGGTGCTTTCTCGTGCTGTCGCCAGACTGAATATTGACTGGCCAGCCGAGAAGCAAGAGCAGGCGGTAAAAAGTAAACTTGATGAACGCTTTTTGCCGTCCAGATCTGCTCAGCCTCCACGTCGGGCATTACCGTTTTTTCTCGACCTCCACACCGAGGTGTCGAGGTCGTGGAAGAGACCGGTATCTACCCGTGTTTTTACACCTCAGACTTCTGAAGAGACGCTTGCGAGCCATCTCTCTCCGCAGGCGGCAGCGTCCCTTAAAGCCCCGACGTTGCCCACTAAGCCGCTGAAAACAACATCAGCGCTTGTGGGCAAAGCGTACTCGGCAGCAGGTCAAGCTGCGGCGTGCTTGCACACTATGTCTATCATGCAAGCATACCAAGCTGACCTGCTGAAGGACTTGGGGGAAAGTGATGAAGTGGGTATAGATCTCATTCAGGAGCTACGTCTATCTGCTGATCTAGCCCTCCGTGCCACCAAGGAGACGGCCAAGTCTGTTGGTCGCTCTATGGCAGCCCTGGTGGCCATCGAGCGGCATCTATGGCTTAATCTCACCGAGATTAAGGATCGAGATAAGACGTTTCTCCTGGATGCCCCACTTCATCCTTCCAGCCTCTTCGGTGACGCAATAACATCCGTCACCGAGAGGTTTCAGGAGGCGAAGAAACAGTCTGCCGCATTGCAGCAGTTTCTTCCCCGCCGTACCCAAGTCCCTTCGGCTGCTGGGCGGGAGCAGCCGAAGCCGAGTACAAGCTCCTCGCAGCAGCACAGACAGCACCAGAAGCAGAGCGTTGCTACCCGTACTCCCCCTTCGAGGAGCTGGGATGCGGGGCAACGCTCTCAGGCGAAGCCTTCGAAGGGCAAGACGGATCTGAGGGCCGTCATTGCCGCTAAGAGGGCTTCGTCAAAGAAATCCTGACGCCAGAACGGTCAGGATCCTGAGGGTGGTTCCCCCCGGAGTCAAGCGGTGTTCACCTCTTTTTACGGTGCCCGTTTGTCTTCGGTGCCCTCAGGGGGGCGCTCTGCCAACCCTGCCACAATGTCAGGGCGCAGTAGTTCCCCGCGTGTCACCCGAGGGTGGCACGCCCTCTCTGCAGCCAAGCCAGTCGTTCCCTGCCGGGGCTCCGTTTCAGGGCACTGTGCTGGCTGCCCATATTCCACCAGAGGCCAGCCTCGAGAGGCTGGTTCCCTTAGTAGATTTTTTGTCAGAGTGGAAAAATCTGTCAAAAGTATCTCAATGGGTCCTGCACACAATAGAAAAGGGGTATGCGGTTCAGTTCAGAACACGCCCGCCCCGATTCAGCGGGGTCCTACCCACGGTGGTAGGCCCCGAGCAGGCTCTGGTCCTGGCACAGGAAGTAAAGACGCTCTTGCGAAAGGAGGCTATAGAAAGGGTCCCTCCTCCCAGCAGGGAGTCAGGTTTTTACAGCCGCTATTTCGTTGTGCCAAAGAAAGACGGGGGGTTGCGTCCAATTTTAGATCTGCGTCAGCTCAATCGAACAGTAGCAAGGCTCAAGTTCAAAATGCTGACAATAAAACAAATCGTGTCACAGATCAGGTCCGAGGACTGGTTTGTGACGATAGATCTAAAAGACGCATACTTCCATGTATCAATCCTCCCGCATCACAGGAAGTTCCTAAGGTTTGCTTTCGGGGACGAAGCATTCCAATATCGGGTTCTTCCCTTCGGCCTAGCACTGTCACCCCGCACCTTCACCAAATGTGTAGACGCGGCTTTGACGCCCTTGCGCATGCAGGGCATCCGCATTTTGAACTACATAGACGATTGGTTGATTCTGGCTCAATCAGAGCAGATGGCGGTTCAACATCGAGATGTTGTTCTCGCTCACATGAGAAGGTTGGGGTTGAGACTAAACGCAAAGAAAAGTGTGCTTTCTCCAGTTCAGAGGACCACTTATCTGGGCGTGGTATGGGATTCGGTGACTATGTGTGCCCGGCTATCCCCGGCTCGCATAACATCAATCCTCAATGCCGTCTCGGACATAAAGCTAGGCCAGTCACTCACTGTCAAACAGTTTCAGAGACTGTTAGGTCTTATGGCAGCAGCGTCCAACGTGATACCTTTTGGCCTGCTGAACATGAGGCCACTTCAGTGGTGGCTCAAAACCAAGGGGTTCTCACCGAGGGGGAATTCATTTCGTACGATCAGAGTCACGCGGCGATGCCTACGTGCTCTAGTCATATGGAAGCAACCTTGGTTTCTATCCCAGGGACCTGTGCTGGGGGCTCTCAGTCGTCGCGTCACGCTAACGACAGATGCATCCCTCACGGGCTGGGGGGCGATCATGAGTGGTCGCTCGGCTCGAGGTCTGTGGCAGGACCATCATCTCTTGTGGCACATAAACTGCCTGGAGATGATGGCGGTATTTCTAGCACTGAAATATTTCCTCCCAGACCTCAGGGGCCATCATGTGTTAGTTCGATCAGACAACACATCGGTGGTCTCATATATAAATCATCAGGGGGGTCTGAGGTCACGCCCCTTGTACAAGTTGGCGAATCAGATCCTCCTGTGGTCCCAAGGGAAACTGCTCTCCCTCAGAGCAGTTTACATCCCGGGGTACCTGAATGTGGGAGCAGACATCCTGTCGAGGCAGGGGCCGAGGCCCGGGGAATGGAGACTTCACCCCGAGACGGTGAAGCTCTTATGGGAGAACTACGGCTCAGCCCGAGTGGATCTGTTTGCGTCTCGAGAGACGACTCACTGTCCACTGTGGTTCTCCATGTCAAACCCAGCACCTCTTGGGCTGGATGCTATGGTACAGCCGTGGCCGAGGCTACCGCTGTACGCTTTTCCCCCGATCGCACTGCTCCCGGGAGTTCTGGAGAGAGTTCGCCGGGACAGGGCCCGTCTTTTGCTAGTGGCCCCGTTCTGGCCGGCCCGAGTTTGGTTCTCGGACCTGGTATCTCTCCTCGACGGGTCTCCGATGGAGATCCCGATCAGGAAGGACCTTCTCTCTCAGGCGGGCGGTCTAATACTGCATCCCCGCCCGGAGTTATGGAAGCTGTGGGCGTGGCCTCTGAGGGGGCACAGCTCATAGATTCCGGTCTCTCAACTGAGGTTGTTGAGACCATACTCCATTCCAGAGCTCCATCCACGAGGAAACTCTATGCCTTGAAGTGGAGATTATTCACTTCTTGGTGTGAAAATCATCAGTGGGATCCAGTTAACTGCCCGGTTAGCGCGGTGCTGGATTTCCTACAGGAGAGATTTTCCGCAGGGTTATCCCCCTCCACACTAAAGGTGTACGTGGCGGCCTTAGCTGCTTACCACGCTCCTTTCAGTGGAGTCTCTTTGGGGAGACACCCGCATGTGACTCGTTTCCTTCGTGGCACTCTGAGGCTGAGACCTGCAGTACGCACGAGAGTTCCGACATGGGATCTGGCCATTGTGTTACAAGGCCTGTCTATGGCCCCCTTCGAGCCTATCGAAGAGGTGGCAGAAAAGTTTTTGACACTTAAGACAGTGTTTCTTCTCATTATCTCGTCTCTCAAGAGAATTGGGGACATTCAAGCTCTGTCGGTTGCTCCATCGTGCTTGGAATTTGCGCCTGGCAATGTGAAGGCTTTTCTTCATCCTAGACCGGGTTATATTCCTAAGGTTCTCACTAATACGGCGAGACCTATAGTGCTGCAAGCCTTCTGTCCTCCTCCTTTCACGTCATCGGACCAGGAAAAGTTGAATCTGCTATGTCCAGTACGGGCATTAGATGCGTATGTCCACAGAGCTGCCATGTGGAGAAAAGCTGAACAGCTGTTTGTTTGTTTTGGTGCACCTAGAAAGGGTCTACCGGCATCTAAGCAGAGAATGAGCAAGTGGGTGGTTGAGGCTATCTCACTTGCTTATGAGGCGTCTGGACAGCCTTCACCTTTGGCTGTCCGGGCGCACTCTACTAGGAGTATGGCTGCCTCTAAGGCTTTTATTTCGGGGGTTTCCCTTTCTGACATTTGTGATGCGGCAGGCTGGTCCTCACCGCACACATTTGTGAGGTTCTATGAACTAGACCTCGGCTCCACTCCAGGGGCGCAGGTGTTACTGTGAGTTGTGCGCTTCGGCTACACACGAATGGTCACTTGCTCATATGGCGACGTTGGTATGGTCGTTCCCATAGCGACAACGCAGCGCGAGTTCCCTTGAAAGGGAACGTCTCGGTTATGTATATAACCTTAGTTCCCTGAATAGGGAACGAGACGCTGCGTCGCCCTGCCATACTCCCGGCATGCCCATAAGCGACTTGCTTCAGTTTTCAGAAGCTGAATGTGAGTGTTTTCGGGCCGGCTTTATAGTTCCTGGTCGGTGACGTCACCCGCCTATGACGTTCCGTCTCCCGATTGGACAGATTTCATACGTGCTTCACGACGACATCACGCAGAGGCGTTCCCATAGCGACAACGCAGCGTCTCGTTCCCTATTCAGGGAACTAAGGTTATATACATAACCGAGACGTTTTCTATTATAATATATTTTAAAAAGTCATTTATTCCTGTGATGGCAAAACAGAATTTTCAGCATCATTACTCCAGTCCTCAGTGTAACATGATCCTTCAGAAATCATTCTAATATGCTGATTTACTGCTCAAGAAACATTTCAAATTATTATCAATATTTAATATTTTTTGTGGAAACCATGATACATTGTTTTCTGGGTAATTTGATTTACAGAACATATACAGTTTCTGAAATACTCAGACAAGCCTATCTGACACCAACAACCATGCCACGTTCAAAGTCACAGAAATCACTTTTCTTCTGATTCTGATGCTCAGTTTGAACTTCAGCAGATCATCTTGACCATGTCTACGTGCCTAAATGCATTGAGTTTCTGCCATGTGATTTTTTTCTGTTTAGATATTTGCATTAACGAGCAGTTGAACAGGTGTACCTAATAAAGTGGCCAGTAAGTGTATACTGCCAACAACAACAATGCGTTATACATGACCTCATCACATTTCATATTTGTTTTGTCAAGTGGCATCACGGATATATAAAAAAAAAGTATTTCATGTTGTACAGTAGTATGCTTATCCAAACCCTTTTCTTTCTCTTCCACTGCAAGTACAATATGAAATGAGAAATGCAAAATAAATAATGAAAAGAACAAATCGGAATAGTTTGTTGCCATTGGAAACACAGTAAAATATGCCTTATACAGTAGAATATTCAGCAGCAACAAGATAAGTGCTTTGACCACAGTCAACTTGGATCTTATCACAGTTGCATCATGGGAATTGTAGTTTAACAGAGGACAGTGTGGTGGGAGGTTGCGTGGGAGGTGTTTCCTGTGTATGATCAGTGTGCAGCTCATTGAGTGAGATTATGTTGAACATCTCCCTGTTTTTCAAGCACAGAGAAAGGACCGTCTTATGAAACACTTGGTTTGAAGCCTAAGGAGCATTCGCACGTCTGTCTGTCAGAACTGCACATTCATAAATAGCACAGCGCTGGTACCTCATGCTGCAAATAAAGAATCAATATCATGGTAACAGCAGAGACAATGCACTGAAGGGAGCGCAGCCAACTAAATAGAGTATTTAAAGGAACAGTTCAACCAAAAATTGACATTCTTTCATCGTTTAATCAGCCTCATGTCATTCCAAATCTGTATGACTCTATTATGTTTAAGGTGCTAGTCATACAAGTCATATGGGTTTGTTATGACATGAGGATGATGAATTTTTATTTTTTGGGTGTACTGTCCCTTTAATGATGAATGACCACCGAATAGGTTGTTATTAGCATTTGAAGGGCAACCATCTGTGTCTATTATGCTCTGTACTGAGTGACTCAATCTGTTCTCTTGAAGATCTTTCTCTATATATGTCTGTTTTGCTCTCTGTGTGATGTTTTCCTCCTCTTTCTCCTCCTCCTCCTCCTCCTCAACTGTCCATCAGATCAGAGGTTCTGTATCATTACAGACCCTGGAGGTGATCAGCAGGAGACGACACAATCACTATCTACACACAAACACAGAGAGAGAGAGTGTGTTTATGTTGGAGTAAAAAGAGAGAGATGGTCAGTCAGCTTGGCTCAATATAATGAAATTTATTCGTGTGGGATTTGTATTAGCATTTGCCTCAAGCGCTTAATAAACAAAGCCAGTAAGAGCATTTGTGTGAAAATAGCACTATTTGATGAATTCAGAGAGGCATATGTAAACAGCTAAAAACTCATAAAATATTGACATTGTATACACTTTTCATACACTCACTAGTTTTAAATGTTCACTATCCACCTGAATACATGCTTCATACAAGCTATTCATGTCATTTTACATTACCTGTGTTCTCTCTAGTTGGAAAGAGATATCTGCACGCCTTCTAATGTGACTGTGGGCTACTACGTCTCGAGAGGGAAGACTGTGTTGGTGGTCTCTGTTGTAATGGAGACCTTAGCTTCCTATGGCTTTGACAAGCTTTTGAATGACATTAGAGAGTATGTTCCTGTGGTGTTGGCCGTCCCCAATCCAGTGGCTCCCTGGCTGTCCAGCCTCGGCATCCACCTGCAGCTCAAAACGGGTGAGATTCTTTTCCATCTCGAGTTTGTTGGGAAATCTGACTGGAAATGATCTGTCGTTCAGTGTAATGAACCATTTTAAATAGGCACAATTCTTAAGAAGTTTTATACATAAGCCTCTTTGTTCAACTCTTTTCACACTACATGGACATGTCAACTCAACTAGTCTTAAAGGGTTAGTTCCCCCAAAAATTAAAATTCTGTCATTAATTACTCACCTTCATGTCGTTCCAAACTCGTAAGACTTTCGCTCATCTTCGAAACACAAATGAAGATCTTTTTGGTGAAATCTGAGAGCTTTCTGTCCCTCCATAGACAGCTACGAAACTGACACTTTGATGCTTCAAAAAGTTCCTAAAGAGATCGTAAAACGAATCCATATGAATTGAGCGTTTGACGCGCGAGAACAAACCTCTTGCAGAAGCTGAAACGAGAATGAACCTCATTAGTTCTCGCACGTGTCAAGCAAACATGCTTGAGCTCCAGTTTACCACAACTGATGTGTGAGTTGATGAATGTTTATATGTGAATAAAAGCCTAAATTCAATGTGTTCATCATATAAAGCGATTGTGTCTCTTCAGAAAATTTGGACTAAACTGCCAAAGTCCCTTTTAAGACAAGTCATTTCACTCGGCGGCCATCTTTGAAACGATTCTCGGGCATGCAAGTGCAGCTCCTATCTCTTTGAATGGGGAAACATCAAATTCTCCAAAGCTGTTTGCCAAGATTTCGATTAAATTTAATATTTGAAATCATCAATGAAATCTGACAACAACTGTCTCGTAAAGTTTGTTTCTAAACGCTCAAATCGCTTCGCGTTTCTATAGCAACCAGAGCTTCTAACGGCTGCTGCAGTGACGCGATGACTTTAACGATTGGCGATTGGAACAATACGAGTGACGTGTCTTGTGTTATTCTATAGTCTTTGAAACCACTCAATTCATATGGATTATTTTTACTATCTCTTTATGAACTTTTTGAAGCGCCAAAGTGTCAGTTATGTAGCTGTCAATGGAGGGACAGAAAGCTCTCAGATTTCATCAAAAAGATCTTTATTTATGTTCCGAAGATGAACGAAAGTCTTACGGGTTTGGAATGACATAAGGGTGAGTAATTAATGACAGAATTTTCATTTTTGCATGAATTATTTCATTAAGCCAACATTCATTTATTGTTTGTTAAACTGCATTTTACTCAGAAGGTAACTAGAAGGGAAACTGGTCTTTTTTTCCATATAGTTCTCAGGTTTGTTGGGCCAGCGGATGACATCAAGTCTTGCGTGTTCATCCAAATGATGGAGCAACGATTGGAACATGTATTTGCTGAGGCGCAGGAAAAAGTGGAGGACTCTTATGGGACTCTTTCTGTTGAGGTATTTTTTTTTCAATTGAACTTTGCACAAAGTTTGATAAATGGCTTATCTTCAGAGTTCTGATAACTGTTCCTCTGTTAGATTTGGATTTATAGTTTTTTTGTGTTTTTGGACAGATTCTAAACACGTATCAAACTGGGAATTCATTGGCAGTCACTCTGGTGTATGTGGTGTGGAACAGTAGCACTCCGTTGAACGGTACTGTGTCCAGCGGTCTCCTTAATCAGCTCACTGCCGAACTGGTGGGCTACTTTCTCTTCTTCCCCCCTCTGATCATCGCTGAGCGTAAGTTCCAGCTCGTGTTTACCACTTGATGTTACATTAACTTGCCGCACGACTCGTGTTTACATATCAGTGAACATTGAAACGGTAGTTCATGTTTATTTCTGTTTGAATCCATGAGTTTGTTTTCCTTAAGGCAGAGATCTTCAGTTTTGCTTGGTCCAGAAGACATTTTACAAGGATGCATTACATTCTCCTTTTTTAGATGGGTAGTTGATATGAAACACTTTTGGGAAGTTGACATTACATATATATATAGGCTCTCAGTAACATATTATCTCAAGTATATATGGGGTTCAGTGATCATTTGACTATAATTTATCAGCTTATTTTACATATAAGACTGATATGATAACATTAAATTCACATTTATCATTACCAATATAACATAAGGTTAAGTAAATGTCTAAATGATGACAGAATTGTCTTTTTTTCCCAGAATGGTTTTCCAGTAAACATCCATCTGTCTTTAACTCTTTTCACAGCTCTAGAGTACCACAATCTTAACACTTCAGTAGCAACCCGAGATTACTGGGTAATCACAGGTAATTACCTTAATATTTCAGCTGCTAACTAGCACCCAGACAGCTATTTGCCAGCATGTGTTATGTGAGTAAGTCTAGCTAATGTTTTCCCTCCCTCCTGTTAAACTCAGAGAGTCTTCTTTTTTGAGGAGAGCTATTGATGTATTATTTAGCGTCCCCCATCAACTGATTTGGAGAGATCACATTTGATCAGAAAAAGCTATTTCTAGCTTTAAGTTCTCGAACCCAATGTTCTCTCTGTTGCCTTAGCTAGCTCTTCCTCCCCCACTTTTATCTGTTCTCCCCTTTTTATCACTGTCAGGAGAATTAATCCATTTTACCAAGGTCATCTCTATAGTAATTGAAGTTTTTTAGATTCAAAGTGTAAGAAAGGTAAGTTCTCTTTTTCACCTTGCTTCATCTCTCTCTCTCTCTCTCTCTCCAGTAATTCAGGACGTTGACAGCTCTTCTCTTGAAGGGAGTTATCAGAGCTTTGCAAGTCTAATGGAGCAGCGGCTGGCGGAGCTCTTTCTGGTTGCCAGTCGACACGGACTCCGCTTCAGGAGAGCCACGACTATAGGCGATTACACCGTCCAGGTGTGCCGTCAATTTTTTCTTTGTTTGTAATTTAGAGTTTTTTCTTGTCTTGAGAAAACGGACCAAATATATTGATGACTCATCCTGCACTACACAGGTTTTTGTCCAATCAAATGCTCTAGAATGAGAAAGTCCCACCCCAAAACAACCTGCAACCAATTAGCAAAACATGTTAATGACTGTGACATGACGAAAGCCTGTTTGTTTTTTTAAAAGGTGGATGGGAATTATGTTACTCATTTTGCAAGAAAAGAGTTTAGCCAATCATAAATGAGGTCATTTGCATATAGATGTCTGTTTTGGTGCAAGAAAATGTACTAATGTTCTATATGGAATTTAAGTGAAAAAAATGCTACCAAAGTATAAAGTTTGGCCGTTTAGATTGAGGCTAGTAGCTGAAGTTTGCATGGGAAACATTAAACATGAACTTAAAGTGTTTTCCTCATACCAGATGGTCAGTATCCGACGACTGCCTGGTCCTAAAAACCCAGCTGAAATGACATACTACGTACAAGTAGATGGTTCTCCCATAACTGGCACTACTGCGGCCAAGACCCTCAACACGGTGGACTCTCAGACCATGGCTCTCACTCTGGGATACTTCGTCCAGATTCAAGCAGAGCGTATGTATATATTTCACTCATTTAGCCCAACTTCTTTTCAAACCATCAATTAGTTTATTTTTATATGCAGGAAAACCTAGGATTTTGTGAGTGTTTACTGTACATCGTTTCTATAACTATATGTCTAAAGTGTCAAAAGTGACCAGTACATTATAGTTTACATAAACGATGTTTGCTAATGCTCATACTTAAGATTAATAATATGAACAAACCCCTAATCATACCTATTAAACTTTGGTGTCTAACTAAGTTACGTACTGACACCAGAGATATCTCAAATTGTGAGAATTTGTGCAAAAACAAAATTTTCTTCTGCCAGGCGATTAAAGGTGCAGTGTGTAAATTTTAGTAGCATCTAGTGGTGAGGTTGCGAATTGCAATGTAGAGAAGTGTAACGGATGTAGGCCGGTAAGAGCAGTGCATGTAAACTTCACTCCCATGATCTCAAGAGACGCTCTAGCAACTGACGCTACAGACTGCGGTCTTTAGCCTCCTTGTTAGAGTGCCCGACTCCTATGCCGGCGTACCCGGGTTTGAGTCCCGCTTAGAGCGGGTGGTTCAAACAGGAGGGGTTACAGAAGCTACGGTGGCCAACACAGGACAAAGATGTCATCGTCTGAGACAGCAGAGAGTAGCCAGTCAAGCAAACGCGCTCTGTAGAGCATTTTGTCCGTTTAGGGCTACTGTAGAAACATGCCGGTGCAAAATGGCGACTTAACATGTAAGGGGACCCGCGGTGTACAACGGCTCATTCTAAGGTAATAAAAACATAATGGTTCATTATGTAAGGTCTTTATACACCACTGAAAACATAGTTATGTATATTATATTGCATTTTTGTCAATAGATCCTCCTAAAATGTACACATTGCAACTTCAAAAATAAGCAGAATAAACCCCATAGACTAAAGTATACTTCAGTTTGTGTGGGGATGCTAGGGTATGCGTACAGTACGCATGATGTAAATTTCATCATCAGTATAGTATGGACACACACACAAAAAAACCCCAGAAACTACAGAATAACAGCAACAGACTGCTGGAGACAGCAACAACAATAGATGCCCACTTTGACAATGGAGTTTAGAGATAACCCGCTACTCAAATTTAAACAAGTGCAAAGACGTTTTTTATCAGTCATAACTTCTGGAGAGAAATAGCGCATTACTGGACAAGCATTAAACTGTCTAGTGCGCATGTGTTGACCACCTCTGTTCGCGCACTCTATCAAATGGGGTAGACATTGAAAGGCTATGCATGGGCTGTACATATTCGCTTCAAAATTTAAGTATACTTTTGGCTTTTACTTTTATACAGGGACCCAAGACATTTCTAGAAACCAGAATATCTTGCCAAATAAGTACCCAGCTAGCAATCGTCTTGCATCTTAGCATCAAATTTTGCACCACTCACATTTATGACAGAAAATGTGAAAATCTTCTTACATTAATGCAAGAACAGCCAACAAAAATGATTTATCAGTGAAACTCTACTTTGACTTGATAAGGAACCAAAAAAAAAAAAAAAAAGCGAGAATGATAATGCTGACTTATTTTTCCAAATGAGGTCTATAGCTATCTCACTCTACACTAGAGTAACCGCAGGGGATTTGGGTGTAGAGAGTTTACACAAGTTTACTGAGCTCTCAACTGGGGCATCAAGCCCAGTTTGTCTGGCGGAGAAGAGCAAAGCCCCAGTTTTGTATGAATAAAACACAATCAGACCCAACAGTGGGGGTTTAATCTCCCAGATAAGAGCTACAGCCGAAAGACAGATTCAGCTCATTAGGAGCTAACCATAGACAGTAGGAGACAGAGGGGAGTTGGATTACTGTAAGAGAGTGTGCTGAAGACACAAGTGGCGGAAATCATGTGCAAACATTGTGAATGAGTCTATTGATTTCCAATGTATGTCTGTGTTGGTGTTTGTGTGTAAACAGCGGTGGTGAAGAGTCTGCCTAGTAACCTCTGGATACTGGCCGTCCTGATACCTGTATCGCTGGTGATGGTCGTGGTGGTCATGGCGGTTGCTATCATATGCCGGAGAAACCGAACCGTCTTCAAGACCAGTGCGTTTCGCAATTTCCATCCCCGCACTAAGGTAGGCTCTTCCAGACCACGACTCTTCAAATCATCACTGTCTTGTCAAAACGGGGCCGGTTATGTCAGCATCATATTAATAAATCCATTTAATATTAATATGATTTTATAAGTGACAATGGGTCTCATTCACTAATAATTGCAATAGGGATACACCAATTTTCAAATTCTGACTGACACGGAGAAGCTGATAATTGTTTTCATTTTATGGCTGATAACTGATGAATGGTTGATTATTAAAATTCTGTACTGTTTTCTCTAAATAGGTTAAAAATAAAACACTAAAAACTACAACAAATGTTTTAAATGAAAAATATTAAATAGTTTTAATGTAATTATATATATATGTGGGTGTGTGTGTGTGTGTGTGAATATAACAATAAACATACATACATATATATGTAATTTATTAATGTAAATATTTTTTCTTTTATTTTCT
>RJVU01018281.1:357010-374770 GCA_003731715.1 Anabarilius grahami
AATTTTTGTATATTTTAATTACATTTGATGTAAATATTTTTATATTTTATTTTCAATATATAACAATTTATTAATTTTGTTAATTAAATCATTGATTATCATTAATTATATTGATTGCATTCATTAACTGTATATATTTATATATAAAATCAAATATATTATTTTATATCAATTACGTAAGTAAATCTGTAATATTGGCTGATAACAACTTTGTGTACTTCTGTGCAAAACCTTCTGTCTGATTTGTGTGTGGGTTTGTCTTTATTCTCAATATTAATGAATCAGGACTGTTTTAAATGAGGGAATGAGACCCGTTGTGATGTCATACTGATGATGTCATCTCATGACTACTAACAGGCTTAAAATATCCTGCTTTCCTTCACAAAATACCTTTGTTTTTATCTTATATCTGAATATGGTGCTAGACATACATTTTTAAAATGGTGGCTTGTTCCTCAAACATTTTGTGTTGGCACCACAAACGAGACATGCCGTTTAAAACATTGGAATGACACATTTCACTTTGACGTCCCCAAAATATCCCTCCAATTGTGTCTTCACTACTTTTCCCGTCCAGACCTCATATCGAAGAGATGGGAGTTATCACCACCAGGTATTTCTGGCTTGTTCATCGTGCTTGCTGCATGTTTATAGTCCAGACATTCTTCTTGTTGACTGTGCTTGTGGGAAATCAGTCTGCAGGGGGAAGGGGAAACAGAAGGTTATCCATCCTCCGCGTAATCGATGAACTCTTCAGTAAGATCTAGTGCATCGAGGATATCTTTGATCTGCACAGCACAAATATCTCCTCTCTTGTTCCTCCATTTGAGATTGCAGGGCGATGACTAATAACAGAATGGGGAGGATTTGAAGTATTACCACAGTATTACTGTAATTATGATTTCTTTGTTGTGGTTGGATTATGAGGCTTTTAAATAGATACAGACCAAATGCAGGGTAATAAATTAGGCCACCCCAAGCTGAGAGATACTCCAAGGTTACATATATGAATAATTAGGTGAAGTTTAAATAGATTACCAGGACTTTTTCATCTAAAACGGGAAACATTAAATGACCTAACAGGAATGAGCTAAAGGATCTATATGTGCATATGTAGAGGGATGTATTTATAGCAAATGTGCATATTGTATACATTCAAAATTTTGGGAACAAATTTCAAAGAAAAAAGAATATATATTTTTATTTAGCAAGGATGTATTACATTGATCAAAAGTGAGCGTAAAGGCATTTATAATGTTCTATTCCAAATAAATGCTGTTCTTTTGAACTTTATATTCTTCAAAGAATCCTAAAAATATATCACATTTGCTGTTTTCAACAATTTTGAAAAAGAAAACAGTTCTTTGAAATTGTAATAATATTTCACAATATTACTGTTTTACCATATTTGTGATAAAAAAAAATGCAGCCTTGTTGAGCATAACATTTTTTAAAAAATCTTACAATTTTCATAGAACTCAAAAAGAGAAGTTTAGCAGAATGTCTAAGCTGCTCTTTCTGTACAATGAAAGTGAATGGTGACCAAAACTTAAATTCAGTCTGTGCCTCACACTAAGTTATCAATGGCTTCAGAAGACTTGGAATGTAATGCACAATTCATATTAAAAAACTTATATGATAATTTTATGGTGGTTTTTGTGTCACCTTCCACTATCCTTGTAAGCAAAAGAACAGCTTCGTCATTCTGGAAAAAACTTCTGGAAAAGTCATATGGGCATGGAATATGAGCATGATGGTATTTAAATTTTTAGGTGATATATCCCTGTAGTATGACTGTATTGTTTTTAGTAATGGAATAAAACAATATGCAAATCAATTGTAATTATGATAATCATCTCTTTGATCGTACTTCCTCTTAGCCGTGTTCTCTGATCTGAAAACATTCCTTGCTCCGTCCAATTAAGATGTCCTTTCAGGAACATGATTTTGCTTATGCATGGTAATTTGTGGATCAGTGTATAAAGCGTTCCGGTTTCACGCAAGAGCTTCCCGTGTTAGCGCAGGGGAATTAGAGGAGGTGTGTGTAAATGAGAATAAAGTCGCATAAGGACACAGATACTGGCACTGATGATTCATCAGGCTCAGACGTGATCAATTGCATGTGTGTCTGCTTGCATGCTCTTTGCTTCTACCTGTCGATGTGTTTGAACAGTCCTTATGTGTTTTCCCTGCTTATTTGCACAATAGCACGTATTTGTGAGGAAGATCAGTTGACATCCTTTGCAAGACTCTACCCTTAAATCAACTTGGATTAAAATAAGATTTATATAAGGGGTTTGTGGGCTGTCGCGATCCACGTCTGGCTCCTCTCAAATACAATCGGATGAAGCACAAGTGAATTATATGTAGTTCAGCTGAGCATGTGAATTATATTTGAGTGGATATGACCTCATTCAAGGTCAACTTCCAATATAGAACATCCAGGAAGATGATCATTTTCAACAAATTTTAGATAGGTATGCATCATAAATCGGTACCTGCCAATATTAGAATTTCTCTTACTTAGCTAAATCTTTTGATATTGGATATTTAGTTGTGCTTCTTTCGCCAATTTGTAAAAAAAAATAATAATAAAAAAAATAAAAACATTTTATATGTATATATATATATTATTATTTTTTTTATCTACTAAACGACGCACATCTCATTTTCTCACAAGTTCATTTAAGATGTTATTTAACTCATTTAAGACTGCTCTTATGAGGATACTCGACAAAACTGATATTTGGGCATAACTCTGTGTGTTATTGTTTGTTCAAGCGCGAAAGAGAACTCGATACTGGTGCACGTCTTTCTGACCATCTTTCACAGACAGCGCATTCTCCTTTTTCTTGTGGAGCTTGAATGTTTTAAAAGTATTTGCTTGAATAAAAGCGTGATCATATAATGTAACGTTAACCAAATTACGGAAAAACGGATGCTGTGTTAATTGCGTTAAATATTTTGAATGCGTAAAATTTATTTATTTTTTTGGTAAAATCGATCAATCGTGATTAATCGCATCTAACATAAAGTTTGTATGTATATATACATATATATATATACACACACACACAGTATAATCGATTAATTACAAAATCGTTTAATCGTGATTTATCGCATCTAACATGAGCGTTTGTATATACAGTGCCCTCCACAATTATTGGCACCCTTAGTAAATATAAGCAAAGGCAGCTGTGAAAATAAATCTGCATTGTTCATCCTTTTGATCTTTCATTAAAAAAATTCACAAAATTCTAACCTTTCATCTAAGTAAAACAATTGAAAGTGGGGGGAAACTCACATTATGAAATAAATGTTTTTCTCCAATACATGTTGGCCACAATTATTGGTATCCCTAGAAATTCTTATGAGTAAAATATCTCAGAAGTATATTCCCATTCATATTTACATTTTTAGCACACCAGGGTGACTAGGAGAATGAAATTGTCCAGTCATGACTTCCTGTTCCACAGGAGTACAAATATGTGTAAACACAAAGGCCAAATTCCCTTAATCATTCATCACAATGAGAAAAACCAAAGAATATAGTTCTGATGTGCAGCAAAAGATTGTTGAGCTTCACAAAATATAAAATGGCTATAAGAAAAAAGCTAATGCATTGAAAATCCCCATTTCCACCATCAGGGCAATAATTAAGAAGTTCCAATCAACTAAAGATGTTACAAATCTATAGGGCTGCCCCCTAACAGTCGAATAACCGTTAGTCGACTTGAAGAGGCTTGGTCGACCAAGATTTTATTAGTGGGTTAGTCGCAGAAAAAAAAAAAAAAAAAAACTCCACAGGAAGTGCCAAGGTCACGCATTCCTTGAGGGAGAGATCGTTCGCGGCAGGAAATCCAAACATTCGCCTATGATTCATCGACCTCAAATATGGCTTATCACTTGAAACATGTAAGTAGTTGCAACTTTACAAGTCCGTTCGCTCTAATGTTAGCCTAGTCCTAGATAAATGTGCGTTATTTTTTGGCAAATAATATGCAGTAAACATGCTCTATACACATAGCTTGCGATCACTGCATTTAAATTAAGAGTAATGTATAGATAAGAGTAATGCAAAATGTAACGGGTTTACTTTTATTTCTGTAAACTCACAATAATAGCAAAACGTTGTGCTTTTATAAAACAATGAAAGCAATCAGGATGCGATTTCTGCTCTCTGTCTCAGTGAACTTGAGCACGTAACAAACATGAACCGAGCCAAATCAAAAGGAAAATAAATATTCTCAGATTATGCAATCCATATGAAACTTGCATATATGCGCGTCCACTACTGTGGAGATGACGAGTCAGCATCGTTGACTTAATCTCTGCAGCCGAAAACAGAGAAAACATTATCAGTAAATTATTGAAATGTTTAGACAGTTTCCTTGCCGTTTTTTCACGACACATAATCGTTATGTTTGCCAGTGCGCTGAGGCAACCTTTATGCGTGTTTGAGCGCAGATTAGGCTAATTACATAGAAGATTAAAGGCTCATTATTATGATTTATGGCTTATTAATATAAATGTGCGATTAGTTGACTAATGGCATAAATGAACGACTACTGGTCGACTAGAAAAATCTTTAGTCGAGGGCAGCCCTAGTCTAAATCGTCCTAATGCGTGGAGAGGAAGAAAGTTTGAGTGTCCAAAGATTCTCCAAGGATCACAGCTGGAGAATTGCAGAGATTAGTTGAGTCTTGAGTTTCAGAAAGCCTAAAAAAAATTATCAAACAGAACCTACATCCCCACAAGTTACAGAAATACTCTGCTCTCATCCAGAAACAATCTCCAGCATACTCAGTTGTCAGACAAGACTGGAACTTCAAACGGGACCGGCTTCTATGGTCAGATGAAACTGAAAAAAGCATTTTTTGGCAGCAAACCCACCAGATGGGTTTGGTGCACACATGGATAAAAAGTACCCTATGCCCACAGTTAAATATACTGCTGGATCTTTAATGTTGTGGGCCTATTTTTCTGCTGGAGGTCCTGGACATCTTGTTCAGATACATGGTACTTTGGATTCTAGAAAATACCAACAGATAAAAAATCAAAACCTGCTTCTGCTAGAAATCCAATAATGGGCTGTGGTTGGATCTTCCATCAGGACAATGATCCAAAACAAACATCAAAACCACCACAAAAATGTGTCACTGAGCACAAAATGAAGCTTCTGCCATGGTCGTCCCAGTTCCCTGACCTGAACCCTAAAGAAAATTAGTGGAGTAAACTAAAGAGAAGAAGCACCAACATGGAGCTGGAAATCTGAAGGATCTGGAGAGATTCTGCATGAAGGAATGGTCTCTGTTCTCTTGTCAGGTGTTCTCCAAACTCATCAGGCATTATAGGTGAAGACTCAGAGCTGTTATCTTGGCAAAAGGAGGTTGCAAAAAGTTTTGAATAAAAGGGTGCCAATAATTGTGGCCAACGTGTTTTGGAGAAAAACATTTATTTCATAATGTGATTTTCCCCCACTTTCAATTCTTTTCCTTCAATGAAAGGTTATAATTTTGTGAATTTTTTGAAAGAAAGATCAAAAGGATAAACAATGCAGATTTATTTTCACAGCTGCCTTTGCTCATAATTACTAAGGGTGCCAATAATTGTGGAGGGCACTGTATGTGTATGTGTATATATATATAATATTTTATGTTAGATGCGATTAATCACAATTAATAAATTTTACATTTTAATTTTATATATAATAATAATTTTATCAATTTTATACTGTATATATAATCAAAATATGTTAAATGTAATCTTTACCAAATCTTGAAATTAAATATAAATTTTCAAAATATTAATTTGAAATGTTATGATTCACTTGAAGCATTTAGAATGACTGTTTGTTTCTTCTTGTTTTGTTTTTATTACAATATTGTATACAATTTTAATATTGGTACTTATTGTTTATTAGCCATAACATGAAAATAATTATCGGCTTGTCACACCGGCCAGAATTTGAATAGTGTGCATTCTTAATTATTCTTTTTGCATTTCTGTTTGATAACACTCATAGTGTAGAAATTATACACCTCACTAAAGGATCTTGTAGATGTGACAGCAGCATGTGCAAAGTGCTGCATCCCATGAATTATTAATTGAATTAATCACACATTTTCCCAATGTACATCATAACAGCAATGCCCTGTGACACGTACATACACCTTTTTAAGATCCAAAAGGCACCCTGCCTCCGTACGCCCTGTTCTGCAGAAGATTGATCCATAATTCATTAAAACGAGGGGCTCCATAGCTCTTCCATGTTAAATATCCCATGGCAACTTGATGCATCGTATGCGGGCTCCATAAAATATAGTTAGACTCAAAGTACCTTCAGCCCATGAATAAATTAGGATGGCCGGCATTCCTTTGCTGATTGAAATGAAACGCTGGATACGGCATTGTGTAACTCTTACTTTTTTCTTCACTGTCCAATCACGGCGCATCATTCCCTGTCCAGCCTGTGCAGGGTTTCGACTACGCCAAGCAGCACATGGGCCAGACAGGTGAGGAGGCTCTCACTGTCACCAAGGAAACACTTGTCTTGTCCCTCCCGGTACGGGACGCCCCCCTCACACAAGACAGGGTGGCGGCTTTACAAGATGGTACGGCCTCAAAAAGACCCCAGTCGACAGAGATGCATCTCAGGTGAGTGCTTTAATTATAGAACAAAGAAGCACTGTGGAAGAATGTGCATATTTTTAGGCATACCAAATGGAATAAGCTAGTATGATAGTATATCGCTCAACTCTCTATAGAACATCAGAGGCTTTAAAGCCTGAACGTCATAAATGTTTTAAAAGCCATCCCACCCGATATGACCACAAAGTTATATTTGAGTTGCATTTCTTATCTCCTTCCGCTGAAAAATCAAGTACACCTCAAGTATGACGTATAATTACTAGTGAGCGGATTGAGCTCTTGACTTTAAGACGCAGCAGAGACATTGATAACCGTGGAGCGAAGAACAAAGTACACTGTGTCCTTAGGAACAAAGACATGGTTCTTTTGACATTTATTTATAGAATCTAAATCAAGAAAGAGAGACGTGGCACACAAAAATCACCAATGCCAACATATGCCTGGTGCACATTGTATGATTTTGGTCATAATTTTGTGTAAAAAAACATATATACTGTATATATATATATATATATCATCAAATATATATATATAATCAAAAATGAATATTCATTTTTCAAACTGTACATTATAATGTTTTTTGCTTACACTACTGTCTCTTATTGTCACAATGTGTTGCAATGAGGAATACGATAAGGAAGAATAAGAATTCGAACAAAATAAAGTCTTTAATAGTAATTCACAGAGTGAAGCAAACGAGCAAACACTATACACGAATGTGACTGGACAAATGAACACCGAAAGGGCTGCAACTTAAATACAAAGCAAATGAGGGAAATAATGACAAACACCTGTGATAATTTATGAATCTCCATAGTAACTAATAAGTGGCGGGAAACTAAACAAAGAACAACAAGAACTAATGAAAACAAACTAAGAGTCCATGAAAATGAAACTAAGACAAAAACAACTGAATATCTGTGACAGTACACTCCCTCCCAGAAGGCATGGCATTTGTTTCTACGCTGGCCCCGCGCCGTAACAGATGCAGTGAGAGAGGAAAGGTGGGGGCGTTGGAGGTGGACGAGGAGCCGGCAAAGGGCTGATGAGAGCAGGCAGAACAGACCGAGTCGGCAATGGAGGAAGAAGCCATGGAGGAGATGATGGGAGGTGTGGCCAAGTGGTGCTGACGCAGAGCGCAGCCAGGACAATAGCCCATGGCGGAGTCGATGGAGGGAGGAGCCATGACAGTGACTTGGCAGATGACATCCAGGGGACAACTAACGAAGATGAAGCCGTTGTTAGGGGAGCCCAAGGCATAGACGGAGAGCCGTTGGGACCAAAAGACACCGCTTGCACTGGAGACCAAGGCAAAGCTGCAGCGACGAGCTTCCTAGAAGGAGCCAGAGTGCCCAAGGACTGAGGTGAAGCCGGTGCGACCAAGGACCAAGACGGAGCCGGAGGGAGGGCAGAGCCCACTGGAGCCGAAGGGGTGGAGAGACAGAGAACTGCGGATGGCTCGTAAGTCCACAGCGCAGGCAGGGTGATGGCTGACTGAGGTGGAGCCGGGGGGACGAGGGAGCCTGGTGGAGCCATATGGCCGAGGGTCTCTCGTGGAGCCGAGGGTGGGAGAAGCCAAGGCAGAGCCAACAGGTCAACGGCCCGAGGTAGAGCAAAGGGATCAGCGGCCGGACGCAGAGCTGGAGGATCCTCACGCTTGGGTGATGCTGGTGAGTGCACGGCCAGAAGCTTCACAGAGGAAGGCGAAGGGCTGCAGGAAACCAGCTGAGGCAGGGCTGAAGGACTGTCTGAGCTCTGCAGTGGAGGTGAGAGTGGGAGGCTGAGAGGGATCAATGACAATTCTGTGTTTTTTGCAGGGCAATGATACAGGCTCTACGCTGGCTAGAACTAGCGGTGATGATAGTTCTGATGTTGATGGTTCAGGGTTGGAAGCGGCACTTCAGAGTCCCAATCAATTAACAAGTCCTCTGTGTCACGCTCCACCAGGACTCCTACTGGGACGACGGTTGCCGGCACACACCCCTGATCAGACTTACGTTGGGGCTTCGGCTCCGTGGCATTAGTTGGCACCGTCGTCACAGACTCTGTTTTTATGGCGGGCAGAAGCTTTCCGTCTGCGCTGGGCTCTGGCGTCGTCGTCTCCGTGGTGAGGGGTGGTGGTGAGCTGTGCTCTGGGTCTGGCTGTGGTCTGGATCCAGACACCCGATGATGGCCTCCCTCCAGTTAAGTCCTGTAGTGTTTGGGAGGTCTACAGGATGGTAGTAATTTGCCCCGATCCAGAAGAGAGAATTTAATGTCTCACCGTCGAGCATAGTTCTTACGGTGAACTGGCTAAAGTGGAGTGTGTAGTCCAGGAAGGGAAGCCCCACGCTGTTTACCTTCAGCGCTTCCAGGTTCTACGTCAGAACGCCGACTCAGTATTGACCGACACTGTACACGTGAGCAGCACGAGGCATGCGTGTGATACTGACCCAGGAGCCGGACAATATTTGGATAAATAATTAATGGTTATTGAATAGGCCAGATTTTTTAAATTGGTGCATCTCTAAAATATATAATTATTCCCTACACATTGTGATGATCAGAATTACCTGAAGTTTATTCTGAAGAATGAGCAGTCCACAAAATGTCTTTGAAAAGAAATTACCATAATGGCTTGTTTGGGTTTATATTTCAGTAATATTTGGTGATAGATATTGTTATGTAACACAAATGACCCAGTCAGTGCTGTTTATTTGAGTCCAAAGTCCTAACAAATATGTATATTGTATATGCAGACATAAGACCATCATGCAAGATCTCACTGGAGTCATATCGTACAAGCAAAAAACGTAAAGGACAGATCAAATCTTATAGTGTGCACCAGATTTAAAGCACTTGATTCTTCAGATACATTTTTTAGTGTTTTCTTTTGTCCTCGATGCTTCAGAGAAATTTCTTTCTTCACAAAGAGCAAAACCTCCCAAGGTCCTTTTCTCATCCTGCATATAAATGCAAATTTATCAGCGTTCAGCTTGCACGACGGGCTGATCGCAAAACGGCCCTTCAAGGTCATTAAAACCCACCACCCCGCATCTCCCACATCTCCAGTGTTACTTAACCACTCTCTGCAGGTCGTGGGATCGTAAATATGCCTTTATGTCGTACATGGGACAATGCGACAGAGTAAAGAGCACCGATCCTTGAAATGGTTGCAAAGTGGCTTCTCCTCTTTTTCCTCTCACTCTCTTTGTTTCTCCTTCTCTTACTCTTTCTCTATTAGCCTCCGTGCTTATTAGCCGGAATACAAATGTATTCTGCCGTTTGTTATCTCTCCTGAGTGGCACGATTAACGGGAAATGAGCCTGCAGAGAGCAGAGCTGATGAAATAATTATTTGGAAAAGCAAATGTGGTGAATACACGAGCATTTAAACCTGGCACAGACAGACAGAGATGCATGCAGGGAAGCTAAGCACACTCACAGCTCCAGAATCATGTATGATTCAGTGTGCCCATAGGCAGCTTGGGCAGCGCATCCACGCTCTCTTCTGCCCGAATGTGTTAGACCTAGAAGACCTGGGGAGACGTGATGGTGCTGAGACGGAGGTATTGGATCGGCGCGCTGGGATTTCTTATGCCGGTGTCGACGTGGGTGGAGTGCGACGTGTCCTCGGGGGATCACGGAGGTCGAGCCTGCGGTGTGGTGGCTTCGCGGGGGCGTCGGGCGGATCCAGTTTTTCGTCGGGGCTTGAGGGGGGTAACGCCATACATGTNATAAAAAAAAAGAAGATGTGTGTGTGCGTGTTCGTGCGGCAGCGAGTCCAGCGGGGCTGGGTGTTATGTGCATGGCAGATTGTTGGCACGCATACCTGAGAGATTAGCAGATTTAATGTAATATTCATATTTTGTTGACTGTGCTTTTTTTTACCTTCTTCTTAGAGAGAGATGGTTTCGGTTGAAGCATTTATTTTGTGATGTGAAAATGAAATATACATTTTTTCTGTAATTGAAGTTAATTGCTTTTAAGGTTCCTTGAACTTATGGATGGTATATAAAATTAAATTATAAAATNCCCCCCCCCCCTCAAATTTACATTCTGTTTAACTTGCATTGCTTTTCGTCCGATATGGATCTCTTGGGACCTGTTCAATTTCTTCATCATTCACCATAAACAAGTCAGCTTCAAATTTTCTTCTTTCTAGCAAGTCAATATTGAGGTGAAATGCTTGCCAACATTCTTTCTAGGAGTGATGCCTTACAACTCTCGCCGGCACATGATGTGCATTCTGATATGTTGTCTGTGGCTCATTGTAGTTATTGTTCCAGGGCATAATTCGTCCTGTTGTTGAACATTCGTTTAAATGGCACAAAACATGATGAGTAGATGCTCACCCTACGGTGATGTCTGCTAAATTGTCACCACTGCAATTTAACGCAGGTTAACAGAGGCCAGAGGGCCCTGCAAGGCAACTGTTAACCCTGCATTGCACTGCATGCAGAAAACTAACCATTGCCTCTGTTGCCATGGCTACCCGCAGCAGGTTGCCAAGCGAGGACGGCTCTGTTTCAAGCAATGAATCTGGGAAGCTGAATACGGGCAGAAGCTCCACAGCTCGGAGATCGACAGCACAGAAAGCGCCCAAAGAAGAGCAACACACAAGAAATGGTGAGAAAGACACAGAAGTAAAAGGAGCAACAAAATTCTCATTCTGTTATTGGGTTCATTAGGTTAACCCATAATGGTCCTATAAGAACGTTGGATTTAGTGCACAGAAAAAAAAGAAACACTTTTTTTTGTCTTGTTTTCCAGTAAAAGAAAATCTAAGCATAATTAAAAAAGATAAATTACTGTAAAAGTAAAATTGCATATGATATTTGGAAATATCCTGTATATTTATAACTTTCATGAGAACATAAATAATAAATATTTGTGAAATTTTGCTTTACTTACTTTACTTTACTTTACTTTACTTTTAATTGCTTTGCTTTGATTTGATTTGATTTGTTTTGCTTTGATTTGATTTGTTTTGATTTGCTTTGCTTTACTTTGCTTTAATTTGCTCTGCTTTGATTTGCTCTGCTTTTTGTTTTGTTTTGATATGATATATGATTTGTTTAGTTTTGCTTTGTTTTGCTTTGATTTGATTTGTTTTGCTTTGCTTTACTTTGCTTTAATTTGCTCTGCTTTTATTTGTTTTGCTTTGTTTTGTTTTGTTTTGCTTTGCTTTGCTTTGCTTTGCTTTGCTTTGCTTTGCTATGCTTTGCTTTGCTTTGTTTTGTTTAGTTTTGCTTTGCTTTGATTTGCTCTGCTTTGATTTGTTTTGTTTTGTTTTGCTTAGATATATGATATGATTTGTTTAGTTTTGCTCTGCTTTGCTTTGTTTTGCTCTGCTCTGCTTTGATTTGATTTGATTTGTTTTGCTTCGATTTGATTTGCTTTTATATGATTTGCTTTGCTTTGATTTGTTTTGCTTCGATTTGATTGGATTTGTTTTGCTTTTAATTGCTTTGAATGATTTATTTAAATTTTCTTTTTTGTTTTGAAAATCTAGTGTTGAAACACTAAAATAACAAAATGTCAACAAACATCAGTTCTGTAACTGGCTCAAACAAGTATTAATAAATATTTATTTCTCATAAAGTTTTATAAGTGTTCTTAAAATAGCAATACAGTAACATTATTCTCATACAATTTTTATATATGTAGTCCAACAAGTAGCTTTTGCCATCCCAGATATCTCACACACCACTAAACCCCCAAACCCATAAATAACTGATTGTTCAGTGTATTCTGCACCAGTGGCTAGTATCACGCTCTTTTTGAGTATTTACAGCTGCGCTCTTTACTGATCCCCTTTTTACCCTCCTACTGTAATTTTATGATTGCATCGGTCTCCTGTGTCTTTTTGCAGACCATTATGACTCTTTAACTGGCTCTCTGCGCCTCATCACCATCAAGCCTATGACTGCCCCACTCAACTATTCTTATCCTGACTCCTCCAATCACAGCCAAGACTCTGTCATCCTGAATGGAGAGGTGAGCTTGCTGTCACCATGGAGATGGGGCCACCTCATTAGGAGGCTTTTATTGTTGATTTATTTTTACCAGTGTTGAGTGCTTGTCAATAGAAACTTACTGTTTCTAGAGCCTGTCGTATGGCCAGGCCCACACAGAATCTGTTCCACAGATTTTCTCTGCAAGATCAGCAAAAAAGATTCTATTTGAACTGATTTATGAGCAACTGAGTTGCACTAAATGGGAGCAAATAAATAACATCAGCTTTTCACCTGCAGGTCAACATGGGGCTGAAGCAGAAGTCGGACATTGAGCATTATCGGAATAAGCTGAGGTTAAAAGCTAAAAGGAAAGGTTACAGTGATGGGCCGGTCACTAGCAGCTGCGGGAGCGGCAGCAGCCACATGTACAGCCATCGAGACAGGCTGAGACGTGAGAATGCTTCCTTGGACTTGGAGGACAGGAAACCCTCCACTTACGTAAAGTACCGCAGGAGGTAGGCGGAGATTAAATCCCTGCTATTACTCATCCCAAAATATTTGGAGAAATTGAAGCCAATTGCTTGTTCCTAGATACAGGACACAAACGCAAATGAAAGGTGGAGCGATTATGATATATTTGCGCTAAAATCATTGGGCTGAATTTACTAAACAGATAAGGCACTATTATATTGTTTAGTAAATTCATAAACTGATTTATGAATTATATTATATTATACCATTGTTTATTTACACACCTTGTTCAAAGGAATTATTTTATAATATTTTATGAAATAAAATAAATTTGTGCATTTTTGCATACTTGCATATATATATATATATAATGAAATATTTTACAATAATTCATTAATTCATATATACAACTTACACAATACCATTTAAAATTTTGTGGTCTGTAAGATGTTTTTGAAAGACGTCTCTTATGCTCACCAAGGCTACACTTACTTTATCAAGCATAGAGTCAAAACAGTAATAATGTGAAATATTATGATTTAAAATAACCACTTTATATTTTAATGTTTTAAAATGTAATTTATTTCTGTGATGGCAAAGCTGAATTTTCAGCATCATTACTCCAGTCTTCAGTGTCACATGATCCTTCAGAAATCATTCTAATATGCTGAGAAATTTGACATAAACATATAAGAATCATCAATATTTCTCCAAATGTGCATGCTTTTAAGCTAAAAGCCTATATGAAATGCCATAGAGGTAACATAATTGTTCAGACACTTTGCATCACAGAAATACATTATATTTTAAAGAATATAATAGAATACCATTATTTTAAATTGAGCTGAGACATGATTACAGAGGGTTTTTTTCACAGCCTACCTGACTGAAAGAGCGCATTAATATGCAAGTCATTTCAGCTCATTACTATGCAATTCTTTTGTCTTCTCAGGTGAGAATGATCCATTATTCACGATCATTCGCGCCTCCACGCATACTGTTTATCTTGACAAAAAGTGTCTTACAAAAACTAAATCAATATATTGTTTTATATGAAGGAGTAGGCAGCATAATTTTTACATAATTCTGAAGCAAAAACTCTAGTCTACAACCTCCAATACCCAGAGGTCTTATGAACACAGATTTAATATACTTTTTTTGGCCTTATTTCAGTGACTTAAGTTTTTTGTTTTTTCAATAACCACGCATAAACGTTATTCCTTCAAAAATACAAACATGTACATACATGTTCCTCACATATTATGGTAGCCTAGTTTGTGCTGAATACAGTGTAATGACACTTGTGTCATTTATATGTTTATGAGCAACTGAAAAAAGCACAAATGTCAGGGCATGTCAAAACTTCTCCAGGGCCCCACAAATCCTCAGACCCCAGAGGGTTAAAACATGTCTTATTATTATCAATTTTGAAAACAGTTAATATTTTTGTACATTTGAATGGTAGTGTATATACAGTGTAAGTTTTTATTTTTGTGCCACTGTTGCATAATTCTTTTTATTGAATTGTGGCCTAAAACAACACAGATGATGCAAATAAACCACACTATTAATTCTTAGTAAATTCCCCCTGTGGCATGAATGAAAATCTCTTTAATGCTGTTCTCTGAAAAAGAGAGCACACAATGTTTGTACATCAATATTTCATTGTGTATAAAATAAATCTAAATATAAAATTAACCATGACTTCCATAACCATATGTTGGTTCGTAAGTTCACAATACTGAATTTTTCGAATATTCTCTCACCAGTGACTCCCACAGGGAACCTGCATATTGGAGCAGGCAGTCTCTGAACACCCCGAGCCCTGTAGAGACAGAGATGGACATGCTGGTCATGAGGGAGAGATCTAGGAGGGGCATCCGCAACAGCGGCTACGATGTAAGCGCTGCCAGCCTCTTGCATCATGGGACCCCAAATCCCCCATATAAAGTCTTCTGCTGTAGTCTTTCCACACAGTGCGTGTCATTCACAGTTCAGGGAGCCAGCAGAGATTATTTTTGCTTTAGTAATGACTATAAGCTCAAGTTTCCTTTGAGGCTTAAATAAAGTCGATTACCTTTAGCTTTAACTTCAAACCTGGTTTATGACGGAAGAGAGCTTTAGATGATGGTACTAACCCACATTATTATGAAACAGCACAACGTCATTGAACATCAACACCCCCAAAGCTTTCACAGTCCTATAGCTCATCCTGGGTTGACATTTCTTTCAGTAATGTTAGGCAGTTTTGATTTATATGCTGTTTAATTTTGATGAGTGCATTATTTTACTTATGCATATGATTACATATGCTATCGCTTGTTTCTGCATCTTCTTCGCTTGTGTTTTGATCAGGAGGTTCAGTACTCTTTCAGAAGATGTGTAATAGCACCCCCTACCTTATAACAGTGAAAACACAGAAAGCTGTAAAATCTCGTCGTTGGAGGGGAAAGAGTCAAAAGTGCGGAGTTTTCGGAATATTTGCAACACACATGAGATCAGGGCTTTTTACACTGCGTTTAACCCCGCTTTTAACCTTGGGTAAAGGAACGTTTCACATTTGTAATTTAGAAGCGGCTTAGTACCGAGTTTTACCCAGGGTAATGAAACCCTGCTATTGTTAACCCCGCATTGCAGTGCCAATCATGTACACTGTGAAATGAAGCGGTGTTTGAATGTTACGGCTAGATTCTTAGCAACATACAGCCAATCGCATGATGCAAATTTGCAAATAAGAACATTAAACCAGCTTTAAGAATGTACAGTGCAATGTGAAACTTGAAGCAAGTTACACTTGGACTAATTTGTGATTTAAAAAACTGGAAATGAAAAGAAAGTTTCGGAACCGGGTGTGCCTCATACGTCCTGAAAAGTGAAGCTGCGGGCTCTTTGATCGCCCCCTGGTGACTGGATGCAGTACAGGTCATAAACCTCGCCCTCTCCATTCAAACGAACGGGACTTGAGTCAATACAAAAAAATAAATTACACTTCAAATAAAATTTTCCAAAAGATGGTTTTGGTCATTTAAGGTAGTTGTTATCATATATATATTCAATTGTTCGTTTTTTGTGATAAGTTTGATTTTAGCTAGCAATTTGATGCTATAGAAATGGGGAGTGTCGTCATGATTGACAGTTGTGATTGACAGCATCTCTGAGGACTGTCGGAGCTTCGAGGGGAGATTGAAAATATATAACTAGCTATTAATTTTCGATTTCTGTCTTATTTCACACCAACAAAATGAGTTGTTCAGCAGTAAACTGTACTAACCGACTTACAGGATCTGATGGATCACTGAACTTTTTTTGGTAATGTTAAATATGGGCTTTATAAGCTAATTAATAAATGTTATTAGTTAATATAACACGCCTAACATTAGCCATGACAGGAAAAAGCAGGTGATCGTTATCTGGCAGTTAATAATTATTTTTATGGGTATAAAATAATAATTAGCTGGACAAAACTAATGATAGCCTACTCTAATTAATTATAGAGCACTGTCTACAGCAATCGATCTCCTGTAACGTTAGTTTAACTTGATTTAAAATGGCAGGACCGTTTCTGACATTTTTAGAGTTGTTTCTAGTGGCATATTAATGAGTTTATCTAATGAATTTGCTGTTTCAAAAATATTATTGCTCTAGAAACAGAATAGCCTATTTTATAGGTAAAATTTTAAATTGTGTATAATTTAAAATACATCAATGATGACGCAGTCGTCTGAGCGGAAGTTTGATACCGCGACTCCGCTTCCGGGCTCCACTGACGATTCCTTCTGCGCATGCCCAGGTTCCAAACTGGCGTTTTTGTGTAACATGTCGTACGTTTTACATTCAGTTCATTGCAATGGAAGGACGTCGTCCATCTTTTTTTACAGTCTATGTTCGGAACTTTGAAACATCTAAACCAGAAAAGTTGCGTAAGAAATATTTAAGATGTCATTTAATTATGTCTCATCTCAGGGTGAGCCTGAACCATTTGAAGAGACAGATGTGGACCGCCTTCTGAGTTCCCTGGGTTTCGGTGGTGGCCACCAGGTCAAAGGTCACTCCGACTCATCCACCCTAAGCTCGCAGCCTTCCATCGATGAAGTGAGGCAGCAGATGCACCTCCTCTTGGACAACGCCTTTGGTTTGGCCTCTGCCGAGCCAACCCCGGGAAACCACCTCCACCACCACCACCACCCTCACAGTCCGTACAACCCCAGCCATGGTAGCCCTTACCTGGACGGAGTTACCAGCGCACCTGGGACTATGAACCACCCCAGTGGAGCTCTACAGCACGGCTCCTCCTTTGGGCCGGAAATGCACCAGTGTAGCCTCCCAAAACCAGTGAGTGCCGGCTTTGACGCGATTGACGATTGTGAAATGAATCCAAACATTTGTACACTGAATTGAGTTTGGGAAGAAACTAGAAGATGTAGGGTCATATGTTGATATAAGTATTCATAAAGTTGCTTTGTGCTTGGCTCTGCAGGGATTCAGGTTTACCCAGCTGCCTGATATGGGTTTGGGTTCCCCACCACCCCTCATCCCTCCAAGAGGTGGAGCCCCACCTGGAACTTCATTGAGACGGTGAGAGAAATCTTAAAATATTCATTAATACTCATATTATATTATATTATATTATAGATAGCATTGCTTATTTGCACGCTATATAAAAAAAATTAGCGTAAAATGAAGATTTCTGTCTTTTAATT
>RJVU01018281.1:374993-394801 GCA_003731715.1 Anabarilius grahami
TGTTTGCATTATAAAAAAATTAATTAGCACAAAATAAGTAATTATCCATACTTTAATTATATTTGTATTAATATTTTTGAAAAAAAAGTCATGCTCACCAAGGCTGCATTTTTTTAAATGTCAAAATGATTAGAATTTAAAATAACTGTTTTCTATTTTAATATATTTATAACATGTAATTTATTCCTGTGATGTCAAAGCTGAATTTTTAGCAGTCATTACTCCAGCTGCTTAATATTATATATAATACACATTCATACTCATATTTGGATCATGTCTTTTGTTTTGTTGTGGTTTTGTAATATATCTATGCATAAAAGCGTACATTTTTATGTAAGACCAAATGTGACAGTCAATAATCATTTGAAAAATTTGATGAATTAATTAAGAAATCAATAAGTCAACAGAATAGTTGATTTATCAATTGAAAAAAAAAATCAGTGAAGAAAGCAACATTTATCTTGTAAATAAATTAAGAATCTGCAATCCTGAAAAGATTTAAAAGTATTTATCATTTTGTCATCTTGTAATGAGAAATTAAAAGTATCAATTAGCTTATTTATCTACATTTTATTAATAAATATTATAAGTAGTAAATACTTTATTTAATATCCACGTTAATAATTATTAGCTACATTGATTTACCTTTTTCAATTAATGTATTGATTGCTTTTTTTATTGATTCATCAGTTTCTCAAATGATTATTGTCTGTCAAATTGCCCTTTAATGGAAGATAAGGTTTAGCTGATGTTTAAGTGTACAGCGAGCGGGTGTACAATTGAGGGCACTGCCCTACGGGACAAGCTTTTTTCCTTTTTCTGAGTGTCATAGCACATAGCATTACAGCATCGCATTGCGAGCTGTATTGAGATGAGCCTTGTGTATATTTAAATAAGCTTTTTTCCTCTGAGATTCAGTGGCTGGCATGCATTAAATGTGCTTTGCGTGGTTGTCAGTGCTGCTGACTGCATTGAGGTGTGTTATGCGGCTCTGAAGCGATGCTGGCTAGCGTTGCCCCCTGGTGGTTTGATCACATTATAACAAGACTTCCTCATCTGTTAATGTAGCTCCACACCAGACATGAGTCTGAAGCCTCGAGTGTCTGAGGCCTCTGAGATGAGTCAGCACAATGGCACCCCCTACCTGCCAATCAACCGAGCTCCTTTCCCTGCTGTTACTGTCGACGAGTCTATGACAAGCTACTCAGGTTAGTGTGTTCGGTAAACAGTGGTGTTTTAAACCAGAACACTAGGTTTAGCTCCTGATCTAGACGGATTAAAGGGTTAGTTCACCCAAAAATGAAAATTCTGTCATTTATTACTCACCATCATGTTGTTCCACACCCATAAAACCTTCGTTCATCTTTGGAACACAAATTAAGATATTTCTGATAAATTCCGATGGCTCAGTGAGGCCTGCATTGACAAGATAATTAACACTTTCAGATGCCCAGAAAGCTACTAAAGACACATTTAAAACAGTTCATGTGACTACATTGGTTCAACCTTAATGTTATGAAGTGATGAGAATACTTTTTGTGCAACAAAAAAACTAAATAATGACTTTATTCAACAATATCTAGCGATTTCAAAACACTGCTTCATGAAGCTTCAAAGCTTTACGAATCTTTTGTTTCGAATCAGTGGTTCAGAGCGTGTATCAAACTGCCAAAGTCACGTGAACCATTAAAATTTTCGAAATATGTAACAAAGCCTCATTTACTGAAATCATGTGACTTTGGCAGTTTGATCGCATCAAAAAAAAATCTGCCTTCCAATGTTTTGCAGGAAACCCAATGACAGCAGTATATGCCATATCTGCCAACCGCCCCGGCTACTCGGACTACTTCGTCCTGTCTCCACCATCCTCCTACCGGAGCCCGTCTTGGATGTCCTACCCTCCAGAGCCAGAGGACCTTCCACATCAGTGGAATGACACGGTAAAGGCAAGCTCTGTTTCTATATACAGTACCGCCAGCGTGACTAACACTACCCGATGACTCCTAACACATCTGGTATTGTGACCTTATTACATTCACATCTTGCTATTATCCACAAAGAACCTTTATTCATTTGGATTGTCTCTGTTGTGTAATCTTAAATGTAAATGTAATTTTTTTTATATTTCTTACAGAACCAGTGTCACCTGGAGACCATCTGCTGAATTGGAGTCATTTCTGATGTTGAGCAGACACAGAAATTTACCAGGGTAAATTAGAGTTTTACATTACTAACTATTTTCATTATTATGACAATGATTATACATTTAAAAAAAAACTAAGGTAACACTTTACAATAAGGTCTCATTTGTTAAAATTGATGTATTAACTAACAGGAACTAACAGTGAGCAGTAGATTTGTTACAACATTTAATAATCCTTGATCATTTTTTAGTTAACAAAATGAAGTTGCTGTTGTTTATTGTTTAGATCACTAAATTTAGAACTAATGTTAACAAATACAACTTTTAATTAAAAAAATTAGTAAAAGTTGAAATTTACATTAACTAAGGATATGTTTACTAAACAACAATGTACTAAAACAAAAAGGTTTTTCCTTTGCATTTTTCATGTACAGACGACACCATTGTCAAAACGATCCCCGTTCACACAGATCCTCAAAAACGACAAAAAATGTTGATAACCAGGCCCCCAAAATGCTGTTGTCGTGTGAATGAACGGCCTAAACGCATAAAAAGTTTGCAGGTTTTTTCGGTGGAACGCAAAAAAGTATATTGGAACAGGTTTGGAACGACATGAGGGTGAACTGTTTCTTTAAGAAGCTATGTGATTGTATCTTTCAGGTTGCGGACCACCAAAAAGAATCAAATCAAAAAGGTTTTCCTTTGCATTTTACATGTACAGATGACACCATTGTCAAAACGATCCCCTTTCACACGGATCCACAAAAACGACTAAAAAAGCTGCATTATGCTGCCAGGCCAGTAGTTGGTGATGTCACTTTGTAAATAAACACTACGTGCCTGTAGACTGAATATGTAACACACATGTGCATAACGTCACTGTTTTCACAAATTCACGTTTTTGTAGTTTGCGTTTTCAGGCCCCCAAAACGCTGTTGTCGTGTGAATGAACAGCCAAAACGCATAAAAAGTGTAAACAGAAAATGGTGTCGTGTAAACAGCCTCTAAGACTATAGAATTACTGTTCATTGATAGTTCATGTTAACTAATGTAGTTAACTAATGAAACCTTAGTGTTACCAAAATTATTATAAATTGATCTTTGATTATATTTATATATATTTATTTAATTCAATAAATAATTTAATTATAATTGTATATTTAATATTCATTTAATTATTTCTCAAAGGGATAGTTGACCCAAAAATGAATTATATCAACATTTATTCACCCTCAAGTTGTTCCAAACCTGTATGAATTTCTTCAAAATATCTTTTTTTTGTGTGCGTGTGTTCAGAAGAAGAAAGAAATTCATACAGGTTTGGAACAACTTTAGAGTTTCATTTTTTGGGTCAACTATCCCTTTAATTATAAGGGAAAATGTTAAAGATGATGGTGTTATTATTTTATTATCAAATATTTGTCCATACAAGGCAACATGTTCCAAATCACATTCCAAACCAGTATAATGTTGTTTTTTACCCGGTGGAAGCAAAAAAAAAAAAAAAAGTATATTGGAACAGGTTTGGAACAACGTTAGGGTGAACTGTTTCTTTAAGAAGATATGTGATTGTATCTTTCAGGTTGCGGACCACCAAAAAGAATCATCGGCTACTCTTAAATTTTGGATTCAGCAGCCCCAACCGACCACGACACTCGGCCGAACAGCCAACCAGACCCATAAGCCACAAACTCACCTGCCAGCCTAAGTGAGATGCAGCACCCGTTATTAATCAACGTCTGCAGTGAGGGTAAATCACCACAACAACCACGCTGAACAAGCAACAGGTTGCCTCACTGGCCAAAACTGTGTTTTCTTAAAGCTTTTTCAAATTAAAAAGTGTTGTATCTTATGAAGGTGGTTTTATGTGTTTTAAACACCCAAGTTACTAATAACAAAAAAACTAAAACATATTTTTTTCCTTGCTTCATCGATGCCTATCTGTGTCTTTTGCTCTCATTCATGCATTTTTTTAAGAAACGGCAGGCGTTTTAGCAGGTGATTCTTTTCGTGCACTCCGTATGGCTTGTGTAAAAAAACGATGACGATGAATGATATAAAAGAAATCAAACATTTGGAGGGATGCGACATCTTGTACTGTATCTACTGTAGTCACAATGCAAAAAAAATAGTATATGCTTTTTCTTTCTCTCAAAAATGCCATAGCTTATGCTGTATTAAAGTGTTTCACAATGCAAAAGCATTCATGAAAGGCATGAATCATGTTTTGAGAGTTTACGTGTCATGTGGGAAGATAGCCATAAAGGTTTAGTGGATAAAGAGATAGATATGGATGGATGGATTATGGATATGGATGGAGGGATTCACATTTTTACTAAGCCTTTTTGTAAGTACAGGAAGAGTAACAAAAACTACATATTTTATTGCCTTTATAAAAGGTACCAAAACACAGAGATATTTATGAGATAAAGTATGCAGCATACACCAAAATTGACTTGAAATCTGATTTAGAATATATTGATCACATTCGAATTAAAACTGTAGCATAATATCTTAATATGATATAAATTTGCTATAATTAAGCAAGTACGGTGTTACAGAAGTAACATTGGGCATGTGTTCTTAAGAGAATGAGTCTAATGCATGTAGTCTGGACATATGAATCATAAGGGCTTTGTATGTCAAGTAAGTCAATATTTTATTTGGGCAGTTATAGGACGGAAATCTATTGTAAAAAGAATCATACACGACAGAAATATCCCATTAAATACATGCTATCTGTCAATGTACTTTACAATTATAGTTTTTTTTTTGTTTTTTTTTGGTTAAGGCCCATTTGCAGAATGAATCAAGATACATTGGAATACATAATCGGACTATGAAAATTACATAATGTGTTGTGTAAATTATTGATTTGTGTTGAAATGAACGTTGTCCTTTCTGTTTAACTTCGGTGGTGCAGGGGATGTGCAAATATATATATCATGTAATAGTTCCTTTTTAATGTATTTTCTTTTAATATTTTTATATCAACTGAATCACCCTTTTTGGCCAACAACGGAGGACATTCTGCTAAAAATTGTTACCAATGTAAAATATTGTGCTTCAAATGTTAAAAAAAAAAAAAAAAAACTACAAAAAAAATGCCTCGTTGTGAACCTATGTGAGAAAATTGTGTAATATTCATAATGTGTACATCATCATAACAAATAAGATGTTGACTTCTTTTCCTTCTTATACGACACTAAACAACTTCATATTTGCCAGTACTGTATATTTTCCTTCGTTACTGTAAAAATAATTCGCTTTAAACATTCTACTTGTTATTTTCTTTTCTTCTTTTTTATTTTATTTAGCATAATGTAAAATAACCATCATTATAATGGTTTAACACTTTGAAGGACTCATTTTTGTGGGTTACACATTGAATCAAATCTAATAAAAACTACATTTGATCATTTAAAAACGATTTTAAAAGACTTAATCTTGTGTTTAATGTTTTATTAATAGCTTTATTGTACATTTTTAGTATTTTTAGTGTTCGTAAACAATTCTGTGCTCTTGCCAGCCTTGCTTAGCTTTTCATTTCCTGTCCACTAGAGGTCAGCACTACCCCTGCATTTCAGTTCTACACGGCGAACCAAAACTTCCTCCGCTACAAAATCATTCCTGGCATTGATGGAGCGGCTTTTATTCACTTTGTAAAATCCATTATGTCCTCTAACTCTAGTTTAAGCGCATTTCGAGACGTAGTTTCCATCTGCCCCTGCTTTGGATATTAAGGTCCCTTGTTTCTAACCACTTCCCTTAAGGGGATCCATCTACCTTGCCAAGGTGTGTTTTATCGGGCTGACTTGTGGACTGGCCGGGAGGGGTGGCTGTCAGACCGGCTGAGGTGAGTTTCTCTAACGACGCTGGATGCTGCCGGAGGGTAAAAGCGGCCTGTCCACTTCGATCTCGTCTCTGCCCCTTTATCTGTGACAGCAAAGCCATTCAAAGCCACATGAGTCACATCAATCACTGCAGGGACGAGGCTTCTGTCTCTCCCAAATGTCTGGCTGCATTTAAAGCGCTAATCACTGTTCACCTTATACTGCAGGTAAAGCTACATAGAGTAAATGGATTTTTGGTCATAATTCACTCGAAACGACTTCCATTATGACTATAAGCTACAAAGAGTGGCAATCATTTAGTTTAATGGTGACCAAATAGGAACACTTTCATTAGCAAAACTACTAGCAAAAACTACTAATTACAGACTATTGCTAAAATAGGGTGAATGAGGACACTTTTGCACTTTCAAACTTCAATTTTGTCACCCAAACACTTAAAGGTGCTAAAGAGGATGTTTTGTTTTATACATTTTTGCAATATTACTTGAAACTGTCTTTACTAACTGATAAAAGACTATTTATTAGGTGCACTAAAAAAGGAATAATATTAATATACATCATCTGTGCACGAGGTAGGGCCTTAAAAACATCAGCCAATCAAACGATTGGCCCTCTGGCTTGTCAATCACTGCCATGACGTTGCTTGTGAGAGACGGGCGCGGCTGCGCGCTCCAGTAACTTTCCACACTCCACAGGCGCCGCATGCAATGTTTTTGTCAGGAGACAGGAGTAACAACTGCGGATTATGAGTTACCTGCGGTGAGTCCGACATAATGAATCCTCTAACACGACACAGCGAATGCCGGTGGTAAACAAACACTCGTGTTCCAATACTCCTGCACGAGTTTTGGGAGGCGTTCCCTCGAACTGAGCTGTGAAGGAGCGGGGTTGTTCTTACGCATGCGCTCATTTCAAAAACTCACTAACAGTGTTTGGGTTCTCAGTCGACGAAAAGATCCTCTGTATCACCTTTAAGACTAGCAAAGAGGGTTATTTTTGTTTTGTTTTTTTTTGACAAAATTCGCATTAGGAGATATAAGCATTCAAAACATACAGTCTCTCACTTCCGCTAAAATGGATCACTGATTTCCATGACATCACATCGCACTTTAGCTTCTCATCAAATCTTCTGTCCAATCAAATGCTCTCTAGAATCTGAAGTCCCGCCCCCTCCTACACTCTTACAGTCGCTGAAGCCTCGGCTGAAATCGGTCATTTATTCACACATTTACTAGTTTCTACATGGTGAATGGCACAAAGTGCACTATATAGAGAACAGGGAACGATTCAGACAGTGTAGATATGCTTTCCATTGATGCGAATGAAGTCCGTTTTCGTGTCAGTATAACGTGAACTGCCGCAGTGCGAGCACAGACCGGATCATATCCGCGAGTCGGAACAGACCACGAAAGGTATCGGACCCATTTAAATTCTGCACAGAATTCTATATTTTAAAGCAATATGAAGGAGATTAGGAGGATAAACGGTTAGATATTAAAAGGAAACAGAGGTTTTACTGAGTTTAACGGCTCTGGCCGAGCTGTGATATGAATGAAACGCTTTTGGCTATTTTAAAAAAGGGGCGGGGCTGTTCGATATATCGCCCTGTCTTCCTGTTTCAGTTGAAATTGCGTCAACACATTGAATAATGCTGCGCATTCCAAGACACTTCAGCGGGCCTTTAAGGGGCCAAGCGCAGCATTTTCCCCCCTAAGAATCGGGTCTCCTTTAGGACCCAGGCGGTAATGCCTGATCAAAAGTTGTTATCGCAATCATGTCTTGACTAATTATAACCTATTTCACTATTGTTTGATGTTAATTACATTAAGTGCACAAACATGTTTGAAATATAAAATGAATGCCTATGTATCGCATAATAAAAGAAACTGGAAACACAACCATGCCTAAAAATTTTTTTTTTTAATAAGGATAAGGATTGTTGCAACATATTATATTCTGTAAAAGAAATTTAATATTAATTTTACACAATAATAGCAATGTGGTATAGTATATAATAATACTATAATAAATTTGTAATAAATTAAGTACACACAAACATCATTCATTTGAAACATAATTTGAGAACTATATTGGAAGCAAAAAACATACCTAATATAAGCTAGCTAGCAGGCTAATAGGGTAGGCCTAGATGTATGCTATGCTAATACATAAGCTAAAAAAAAACAACAACACCACAACCTATAGCTTCAGTTATATACTAGTATATGAACCATGTCATTTAAAAGACATTAATGGTCATTATAATGCATTTTAAATGATATAAATCATAAAGTGATTTTTCAGGAATTGTAATCAGGCACTAAAAATACTACCCATTAAAAGTCTGTTGAACCAATGAGATCACTCGATCACCCGATTCCTGGGGGGACTGGATTTCTCACCGCATCGTGTCACACGCAAGGCGCGAGTGCAACAGTCAAACATATCCGTGCATGCGTGTATAGAAAAACAAGGTCAAACTAGTGCAGTGGAATGGAAAGACGCAACGGTTGTGTGATTGTTAAACCACGTGACATTTTTGGAGTCAATCTATTTAAAGGTATAGTTCACCCAAAAGTGAAAATTATCCCATAATTTACTCACCCTCAAGCCATCCTTGGTGTAAATGGCTTTCTTCGTTCAGCCGAACACAAACACAGTTATATTAAATAATATCCTGGCTCTCCCCAGCTTTGTAATGGCATTGAATAGTGCCTGAATTTTTGAAGATCCGAAAAGTGCGTCCATCCATCATAAAAGTAGTAATCCATGTGAGTTAATAAATGCCTTCTGAAAATAAACAATGGGTTTTTGTCAGAAAACTATCCATATTTAAAACTTTATAAACTTTAATCACTGGCTTCCAGCAAGGGTGACCCGACGGATGATGTATGAGACATATGAGAATTGACGAACACAAAATGGACTCATATGGATTACTTTTATGTTGGATGGATGTGCTTTTTGGAGCTTCAAAAACTCGGGCACTATTCAGTGCCATTACAAAGCTGGGAAGAGCCAGGATATTATTTAATATAACTTTCAATACCATATTAAACCAACATCAATACAAAGAGTACATTTCTAGGAACTAAATCTTTGAAAATATTTGTCCTTGTCTTTACTGTGGACTGTCTTATACGTCATTGACCCTCATGCAATTTACAGTGATTGTCACTTTATCTTTCTCATACTTACTGATCCTTTGCTAGATGTTTGGCTTTAAAGCCAGAGCAGCAACTTTACACTGTTGCACTTGCACTGTTGTCAAGGATGTAAATAAATGTTTGGAGCCCTTTGGAGCTCTGCTGGCTCAGCTCGTGTGGACTGCCTGGGAGGCCTGGCGTAATAAGAGATGTTTAATCGCCTCTTTCAGTAATTAATGTGCAATCACTGAAAGGCAAACAAATGGGAATTGCACAGCACTCAGCAAATGATCAGAACGGAGGGTATCAGCCACTCGGAGGATTTACATTTCCACTGAGAGAGAGAAAACTCAGCTTAAGTGAACTAAATATGGTTAAAGCTAAAGTGATTCTCATTTAAGAAAGCCATAAAGTGACATAATGCGAATGCAAGCATGCATTTTTAACAAGTTCAGGAAAGTAAAAAATAATAAAAATGTGGGTCCCCAAGGCATCACGTGGCTCTTGGATTACAGAGGGGGAATGTAGGTAGGCGAAGCTGTGATATTATTAACCGAAGATGTTTACATTTTAAATATGCCAGGAGGATATTTGCATATTTATCTCAAGCGGCCTAAATTTACACCATCCTTGTATTTCCTGAATTATCGCATTAACTCTTTACACTGGTTAAACCACAACAGCAAATGCTCATTTTGTGTTGTGGTCCCTGTGGTTTATTACAGCTCTTTTGAATATTTAATAATCATGGAGCTATTTTAGAAGCCTATAATCTACTCACTTTAGAATCTACTTCCTGTAGAATTAGCTTTTCTTTTTATTTATAAAGCCTTATTTTTCTAAAAAATGTATCTCCTCTGAACTGTTATGGGATATGCAAATATTCTCGAAAAGAAATAAATTTTGGATTTCGCATATAGAGTATGTGACTTAGTTAGGTAACCTTAAAAGAACCCAAGGAAGGGTTGCATTGCCACATCCAGAATCCATCCCAGGATATTTGAAAAAATTAAGATAATTATAAATAACTCTAATTATAAAGCAGCTGTAAATTATTTCTACACCATTAGCAGCACCAAATGCATAAATACACAAAGTTTTAGGTTGGTAAGATTTTGTATTATTTTTGAAAAACACCTCTTATGCTGAATAAGGCTGCATTTATTTGATGAAAAACAAAGAAAAAACAGTATATTATGAAATATTATTACAGTTTAAAATAACTGTTTTCTAGATGAAAGTATTTTAAAATGTAATTTATTCCTGTGATGGCAAAGCTGAATTTTCAGCATCATTATTCCAATCAGTGTCACATGATCATTCAGAAATCATTCTAATATGCTGATTTGGTACTCAAAAAAAAAAAAACGAAACGAAAAACATTTTTTATTATTATCAATGTTGAAAACAGGTGTGCTGTTTAATATGTTTTCCCCAGATTATTCGAATTAGAAAGTTTCAAAGAATTAATTCAGCATTAATTTGAAATAGATTCTTGTTACATTGTTCCTGAATCGCTCAACAGCAAGCATACACTATCTCACGAACACTAATATGACAAACCCAAGGACTCGACAGTCACAATCCAGCGGTGAAGCTAATGCTACCCTAGGCGGGCTCTGATGCACAGCCCCGGTGGCAACTGTGTGAGATAAGGAGCTTACTGGATGACTGCCTGAGTAATTAATAGTTGGAGAGGGTGAATCTATGTTTCAGCTGCCCCACGCCTGGCTCTTTGTAGACAAAGAACAATGACCCTCACCACCCAAACGCCTTCTCAGTAAGACAGAAGGCTACTGCAACACCCTCTAAGTTCTTTTATCCTTTGCAATACTGAACTGTGTGCTTGACAACCATTCTATAAATATACTGAATGCAACATTGTTACCATTAGCTACCCAGAGATGAGCAAACTACACTTTAAAAAATGCTAGGTTAGTTAAAAGTTGAAAGTACTGGGTCCATTTTCAACTTGGGTTGAACATGGACAAACCCAGCGGTTGGGTTAAATTTTTGCCCAACATGCTGGGTGGTTTATTTAACCCAACTCTTGTTTAAAAATTACTATATGGCTGGCTTAAAATGAACCCAAATAGGTTGGAAATAAAAAATCAGACACATACTAGAGGCAACAATAATAATCAAAAGGTGACCATTTATTAAAAAGCAATTAATTATTATTCATTAAACTTATTAATAAATGTTTATTTATTAAGCATATTAATAAATGTTAATTTCCAACATACTTTGGGTTCATTTTAAGCAAGCAATACAGCAATTTTTCAACAATAGTTGAGTTAAATAAAACTACCCAGCAGGTTGGGCAAACATTTAACCAAACCACTTGGTTAAAACAACCCAATTGCTGGGTTTATCCATTTTCAACCCAGCATTTTTTTAAATGTATGATATGCTGCAATACCTGATATTCATAGCTTTAGTATGACATTTAATAACATTTGTGTGTGTGTGTTTAAAAAGTATATTTTTTTAAATAATACAGCTTACCTTTTAAAGTGTGACAACATGACTCACTATTGGTCAACGAGTGTTCAATGAAGAAATATCAAATATCTTTTCGGTGAACTATTGTTGCGCCCACTGGTGGCACCCAACAGAATTGCAAAAACAATGATAAATTAACTATAAAGTTTTTCAAACACACCCTATTTATTTATTGGTCAAAAAACAATTAACCTCACTCCTAAATCCACTCCATTGGTTGAGCCTGACGCTATGCCCCGCCCCACCAGGCCAGCAGACAAACACATTGCAGTTCCATTTGTGGCCACAAGAAGTGCAGAAATGACACATTTCAACTAGTGCTGTCAAATGATGAATTGCGATTAATCGCATCCAAAATAAAAGTTCATGTTTATGTGATATATGTGTGTGTACTGTGTATATTTATCATGTATATATAAATACACATTTATATATATGTGACCCTGGACCACAAAACCAGTCATCAAGGTAAAGTTTTTGAAATTGAGATTTATACATCATCTGAAAGCTGAATAAACAAGCTTTCCATTGATGTATGGTTTGTTATAGGACAATATTTGGCGAGATACAACTATTTGAATAAATTTGTTCAAATGAAGTCCTTAGCAATGCATATCCACTCACAAAAATACATTTTAGATATGTTTACGATAGGAAATTTACAAAATATCTTCATTGAACATGATCTTTACTTAATATCCTAATGATTTTTGGCATAAAAGAAAAATTTATAATTTTGACCCATACAATGTTTTGTTGGCTATTGCTACAAATATACCCGTGTGACTTATGAGTGGTTTTGTAGTCCAGGGTCACATTTAAGAAATATTTACATGTATACATTTAGCTATATATATTTATGTATATATACTTTATATTATATATAAAAATAGATATTTATATATAAATATAATATATTTTTGTTAAATTTATTAATGCATGTGTGTGTATTTATATATACATAATGAATATACACAGTACACACATATTATGTAAACACAAACTTTTATTTTGGATGCAGTTAATCGCAATTAATCGTTTGACAGCACTAAAAGTGCTTCTATTCAGAAGTTGTCGTTCAAAATATACCTAGTCAAAAAAAAAAAAAAAAAATTCTGAAAAAAAAGTATGACAACAACCAGACAACAAGCATAAATATTATATGCTATTTAAAGTGTTACAAGTGAGGTAAACACTGCTCTCGATAGACGCTGTTTCTGTTACGTAGGAGTTCTGGGTGAGTCATTTTCTAGCATTAGGCTCAAAAAAGTGTGATGTCAGCTGAGACAATGAATAATGTCCCGATGACTAAGAAAATAACTCTGAGTTTTAGCAGAATGTTTGTGAGTCAAACTTAATGAAGCAATATTTTGGATTAGAACGCCAAGGACGCTGAGTAAGTGCACTTGGTTGAGTCAGGGCGGTAGAATGTCTCATTAGTCGGACGGAAATGGAACAAATCTTGAATTAATGAAGCTGTTGGTGTGCTTTAATTTCTGTCAGATCTCCATTCGGCATCTACACCGTAATCGCCCCGTTTTTACACGGGCAACACGAGCGCCAAGCTCATATAGATGCCTTGTTTGGCCAGAAGCAATTCCATTTGGATTCTCTCCGAGGGCTCATTATCAAAGTCTCATCTACTAATAAGAAGGCAAGGCTATAATTATAGCTCAATATACCTGGCAGAGCTACGGCTCTGATTAAATTGTTGAAGGGCAAAATGAGGGGCCCGAGAGAGGGAATGAGGTAGAGAAATGACATTAAGGGAGGTGGAGAGAGGAACTAGAGGGGAAAAAATGTTTTCAAATGATAAAAATGTGCATACACTGTTCCCTGAGCTGAATTTTCTTATTCTGATTGACAACCCGTTTCATGAATTAGGAATTGCATTCATGTCCTGTGGGGAGCGATTTTTACTTTGCATTTGATTAGATATGTATTTTTGTTTGCTCTTAGAAGATGGTTATAGTTGATTTTGACTAGTTCTTGTCTGTCTCAGGGATCAAATCACCTAATCTTCGAAATGCCGTTTTATAAGCGAAACATCTGATTTTGCGCTTTCTATAATTTACATAAATCTTTGCTCATGCAGCATTATGCAAGGCACAGTCACCACATGAAACATAAAAAAAGGGGGGAAACTAGGTAGAAAGCTAGAGCAAAAATTTACAACTTTCTGTATATTTTCCTGGCATCTTTCTGAAAAAAGCAAAGTACAGGACGCCAGTCATATTTGGAGGTGCAATGGAGCAATGACTTCAGTCATTTGCATGCCCGTTACTGATTGGCTGCGTCTGTGCCTTATGCAAATGAGCGCTAGGGAAGTGTCAGGGTTGCAGAATGCCGTACGGAACACAAGTGCAGCATCAGCAGTCTGACAGCTATAGACACACTGTGTGCTGTTTTCTCTTTATCTGTTTCCTCACACTGTCCTAAACACCCCAGAAGCAATGCAGGTACACTTTTAAGCATGATTACCCTACAATAATGGGAGACACAGCAGCCCACACAGAGTAGACTACTTTTGTTTTCTGGGGCCAGTTGCATAAACATAGCCATTATGTTAAGACTGTGTCTTAAGAACTAGTATGATCAACTAGCAGTTATAGTTAGGGGTGATCAGTCTTGATTTTTAGTATCAAATTAGACCAATCTACGTGTTTATGTACCTGACTTATAAAAGTAATTAACAGTCTTAAAAAAAAAAAATTATGACTAACTAGAAAAGCTAGTCTCAAACCCAAAGTATACTTCACTTTTTACGCATATGCGAGGGTCAGCGTACAGTGCGCGTGATGCGAATTCAGTCATCATAACAGTTTGCGTGTACTGTACGTGCACTGCCGGATTTTTGTAACCGCACATGCTGTAAGGTTGCACATGCTCATGCTCAATTTTTTTTGTAGTAACTAGTTTATCCACAAGGTGGCAACCGTGCCCTGGGGGAGTCGATTCACAAGGTAGTCGAAGTTAAACTGCATAAACAGAACAGACCGGAACACATGCAAGCTACAGCGACAATGGTTGCCTTCATAGACAAGAGATTGTGCTAAGAGGTTATGAATGAATGAATGAATGAGGCATTTATATAGCGCTTTTCATATGTACTACTGTACACCCAAAGCGCTTTACAATCATATCAGGGGTCTCTCCTCATCCACCACCAGTGGGTTAGAAAGTACCCTCATTTGTACAACTCTAGCATGAAAGAATACAAAGATATTTACATGGGTTGTAACTCGTGGCGAGAGATTGCTCAAAGCCGTGCATGCATCGAACGCCTGTATACGAGTGCGAGTCAAATGAAGAATACTTTGCAATACCCAGCGGGCACCTTGATATCACTTGAAATATATTTGACATCAAATGTTAGTCAAGACTTGATCAAGATGCTGTCATTGGACAGCAATTTCTACCAGTGGTAATAGGGTGAAAATACCCACAATGAAATTGGGTTAATGAATATGCAGGCCAATATGTTTGACATTCAGTTTACATCAAATCAATATCATGGTTTAGACATCAAATTGATATCATATGGACATCACATTGACAGCAATGATTTGTGTGTTTGATTGATATTTATTACATAATATGAATTCTTTGTCAGCCTGATTAAGTGACATCAAAAATTTAACGTCCATTTGCCATCCATTTACTTAGGTCCAAATGATGTTGAAAAAAAGTCAAATTGATGCGACAATTGACAAATCCCGTACTTGCTCTGCAGCAGCAGCAGCAATAATCAACAGCAGCAGCAGCAATAAAAGCAGCAGCAGCGTAGCAGATGTATTCTGCCAAGACCAAACATATCAAAATTGTCATACCTATTACCATGCCAAACATTCAGAGAGTTGTCATGACAGAACTTTTATTCAGAAAACTTCAAATCAATCATACAAATGTAAATAAAAACAAAAATGCACCTATTCTGATTGAGAACAAAGATCAATGGCTGTCTGGCCCTTCTGGCGTCCCATACCCCCATATCTGTCGGGAGCTGATCGGAGATTGTTCTTTATGTATTTGATGATGTCAGCCTCAGACGATTCTGGATTTAACTGCTGTACAGCACCTGTATGAAGATGGAACAACTTGTATCACTCATTTTAAGACATTATAAACTACAGCATTACTTACTTACTTTACTTACTTTACTTTACTTTACTTACTTATTTTCAGCCACCATCACTTATACTAACATACTGTAGCAATCCACAAAATAATCAAAGCTCTCTAAACAAGCATGGATAACCACCTAGATCAGTAATCCTCACTATTTCTTCCAAGTAAGCCACACCAGCAGGATAAAGTCAACAAGCAAGTCGCCACATTTAAAAACACGCACAGAACTACACATCTGCCTAGTACAATATGCAATGCATTTAGCCACTGCCATTCTAATAATACAAAACTGTTAAGGTGTACAAGTTGCTTTAAAGGTGGGGTAATAGATTTTCAAAAACGCTGTTGGACATTGTTGATATCCATTCATTGATGTTCAATTGACATTGAAATAAACATCAAATTGTTTTTTTCAATTGACGTCAATTTGACGTCCACACATTGATGTCAAATTGATGTCGAAAAAAAACATCAAATTTCACGTCCACACACTGATGTCAAATTGATGTAAAAAAAAAACAAAAAAAACCATCAAATTGACGCAATTTTTTATGTCAATTTGACGTCCACACACTGATGTCCAATTGATGTCAGAAAAATTAAATGTCAATTTGACGTCAAAAAATTGATGTCCATTTGACGTCCACACACTGATGTCCAATTGATGTCTGGAAAAAAAAACCATCAAATTGATGTAAAAAAATTGACGTCCATTTGACATCCACAAACCGATGTCCAATTGATGTCGAAAAAAAAACATCAAACTGACGTCAATTTGACGTCCACACACACACATCAAATTGATGTTGAAAAAATAACATCAAGTTGACGTCAATTTGACGTCCACACACTGATGTCCAATTGATGTCGGAAAAAAATGTCAAATTGATGTCAATTTGACATCCACACACTGATGTCCAATTGATGTTGAAAAAAAAAAGTCAAATTGTTGACAATTGTTTGACGTCAATTTGACGTCAACACACTAATGTCCAATTGATTTTGAAAAAAAAAACCATCAACTTGACGTCAATTTGACATCCACACACTAATGTCCAATTGATGTAGAAACCCTCCCCCCCCCTGTCAAATTGACATCAATACATTTACGTCAATTTGATGTCCACACACTGATGTCCAATTGATGTCGGGAAAAAATGTCAATTTGACATCAAACAATTGATATCCGTTTGATGTCCACACACTGATGTCCAATTGATGTCGGAAAAAATGTCTAATTGATGTTGAAAAAAAAAAAGTCAAATTGATGTCAAAAAATGTATGTCAATTTGACGTCCACACACTGACGTTCAATTGATGTCGAAAAAAAAAAAAAAAAACATAAAATTGACAAATTTTTTGACGTCCACACACTGATGTCCAATTGATGTCTCGGAAAAAAAACATCAAATGGATGTCAAAAAATTTGTCAATTTGACAACCACACACTAATGTCCAATTGATGTCGAAAAAAAAAAGTCAAATTGATGTCAATTTGACGTCCACACACTGATGTCCAATTGATGTCGGGAAAAAAAACATCAAATTGACGTCAATTTGACATCCACACACTGATGTCCAATTGATGTTGAAAAAAAAAAAGTAAAATTGACGTCAAAAAATTGACGTCCATTTGACGTCCATACACTGATGTTCAATTGATGTGGAAAAAAACCCCCGTCAAATTGACATAAAAAAATTGACATCCATTTGACGTCCACACACTGATGTTCAATTGATGTCGGGAAAAAAAAGTCAAATTGACATTAAAAAAATGATATCTGTTTGACGTCCACACACTTATGTCCAATTGATGTAAAAAAAAAACCCCGTCAAATTGACATAAAAAAATGTATGTCCATTTGACGTCCACACACTGATGTCCAATTGATGTCGGAAAGAAAAATGTCAATTTGACGTCAAAAAATTGACTTCCGTTTGACGTCCACACACTGATGTCCAATTGATGTTGAAAAAAAAAGTCAAATTGATGTAAATTTGACGTCCACGCACTGATGTCCAATTGATGTCGAGAAAAAAAAGTCAAATTGACTTAAAAAAATGTATGTCCATTTGACGTCCACACACTGATGTCCAATTGATGTCGGAAAAATAAATGTCAATTTGACGTCAAAAAATTGACGTCCATTTGACGTCCACACACTGATGTCCAATTGATGTCTGGAAAAAAAAACCCATCAAATTGATGTCAAAAAATTGACGTCCATTTAACATCCACAAACTGATGTCCAATTGATGTCGAAAAAAAACCCATCAAATTGACGTCAATTTGATGTCCACACACTGACATCAAATTGATGTCGAAAAAATAACTTCAACTTGACGTCAATTTGACGTCCACACACTGATGTCCAATTGATGTCGAAAAAAATAAAATAAAAAATTGACAAATTTTTTGACGTCCACACGCTGATGTCCAATTGATGTCAAAAAAAAAAAAGTCAAATTGACATTAAAAAAATTGTCAATTTCACGTCCGCACACTGATGTCCAATTGATGTCGAAAAAAAACATCAAATTGACGTCAATTTGACATCCACACACAGAAACTACTAGCCTAACTAATACATTATTAAAGGCAAGTGAACAGAGCGTAAAAAGAACAAATACTGTACACCAATTACAAGCACAGATAAATACAACAAAGTTACAAATAAGTATAAGGTCTAACTGTAGTGTTAATTTTTGTGTACAGAAATGTAATAATTAAATGTAGCCTATAATTACACTGTTCACTGTATAAATTTAATGTAGATTAATCTTTGTTAAAGGTGTTTTGTAGTTAAATTTACATGACAGACAACAGCAGGTATTTATAGGTTGCTGTCACTTTAAGAGTAAGACCCCATGCATGCACACATCCAAACGATACACATCCGAATTCTCACCTAGTTCAATTAAGACATAACCGAATGTGTTTACGAGAATACTTGCCGAGAGGGGTATTTTGACGGACATAATGCTTGTATGTGTCCATCCAAGTTCATTGAGGACGTCATTGATGTTTTTTTTTTTTACATCAATTGGACATCATTGTGTGGACGTCCAATTGACATAAAAAGATTTATGTCAATTTGACGGGGGGGTTTTCTACATCAATTGGACATCAGTGTGTGGACATCAAATGGACGTCAATTTTTTGACGTCAATTTGACGTTTTTTTGTTTTGTTTTGTTTTGTTTTGTTTTTTGACATCAATTGAACATCAGTGAATGGATATCAACAATGTCCAACTGCGTTTTTGAAAATTTACCTATCCCACCTTTAAAGCAACTTATACACTTAACAGTTTTGTATTATTAGAATGGCAGTGGCTAAATGCAATGCATATTGTACTAGGCAAATGTGTAGTTCTGTGCGTGTTTTTAAATGTGGTGACTTGCTTGTTGACTTTATCCTGCTGGTGTGGCTTACTTGGAAGAAATAGTGAGGATTACTGATCTAGGTGGTTATCCATGCTTGTTTAGAGAGCTTTAATTATTTTGTGGATTGTTAGTATAAGTGATGGTGGCTGAAAATCTTGTAATTAATGCTATTCGCAAGATGGCGCCGCGCATGGCAGCCTCAGTGCTCAGCTCTTCAGTGTTTGTTGTGTTTTTGTTAGTTTTTCCTGTTTTTTGTTTTTCAAACACCATCAGTTTTACCAGGGATGAACTGCTGAACATTCGGCAGTACACACCACAAAATCTTTTACCGGATTTCGATTATTCAGACGTTTTGTTGAATGTTGTAGTCGGCGCAGCGGCAGCGCTGTTTAGACGCTTCAGGAGGACGCGCAGACGGGGAAAGCGCGCCGGTGCGCTCGTGAAACTCAGACAGCGTGGATTAAGAATGCCGCTCCCCAGCATCCATCTGGCGAATCTCCGCTCTCTTCCCAACAAAACAGACGAACTCCTTCTGCTCTCCCGGACAAATAAGGATTTTTCAAACTCGGCTGCTCTGTGCTTCACGGAGACCTGGCTGAACGACGCCATTCCGGACAGCGCGTTAAGTCTGCCGGGCTTTCAGCTG
>RJVU01018281.1:395026-414235 GCA_003731715.1 Anabarilius grahami
TGGTGCCAGGACAATTGTCTCTCTCTGAATGTGAGCAAAACTAAAGAGCTGATTGTTGACTTCAGGAAGAGACAGAAGCAGCCCTACACTCCTCTTATGATTAGCGGGACCCCTGTGGAGAGGGTGAGTAGCTTCAAGTACCTCGGTGTAAACATCTCCGAGGATCTGACTTGGACTACCCACATTCAAACACAGGTTAATAAAGCCAGGCAAAGACTGTACCATCTGCGACAGCTGAGGAAATTCAGGGTCTCACCAGCAATCCTGAAAACTTTCTATTCAGGAACCATAGAAAGTGTATTGACTCAGTGTATTTCAGTGTGGTATGGGAACAGCTCCAGTCAAGACTGCAAAGCCCTGCAGAGAGTTGTGCGCTTAGCTGAGCGCATCTCAGGGTCTGCTCTTCCCTCTCTGCAGGACATCTACCTCAAACGCTGCAAAAGCAGAGCTGTTCAAATCATCAAGGACTCCATTCACCCCAGTAATCATCTTTTCACTTTGCTGCCATCTGGTAAGCGCTTCCGTAGTCTGATGGCAAAAACCGAGAGGAACCGAGGAGGAGTTTCTTTCCCCAGGCCATCAGGCTCCTGAACTCAAAACCTGCCTCTTAACATCTTCATGTCTTCACTTAATATGCACTTTATCAGTAAGATAATTCATAATTCACTACCTCACATTGACATACTGAAAGTGTTAACCTGTTTGCACTTTTGCCTCTTGTACATTCCTGTGTATCTTAATATTTAAGACTACAGTATAATGCACATATGCACATTGCCTCTTGCACATCCCTGTGTATCTTAATATTTAAGACTACAGTTTACTCTCATGCACATTATTTTCCATTCTATATTTAATTCTACAGTATACATCTTTTTTTTTTTTTTTTATTCTTATATTTTTATTGTTTACTTTTATTTAATTCTTTCATAGCTATAGTTATGTATATTTTCATCTGTGTTGTATTCTTTAATAATTGCACTGTCCATGGAGCGGACCTGACTCTCATTTCACTGCTGGTTATATATGCTCAATATAATGTGTCAATGTGACAAATAAAACTCTTGAATCTTGAATCTTGAAAATCTTGTTTGTGGACTTCAGCTCTGCTTTTAACACCATCATCCCATCACTCCTCCAGCCCAAACTAACTCAGCTCTCCGTGCCCACCTCTGTCTGTCAGTGGATCACCAGCTTCCTGACAGACAGGCAGCAGCTAGTGAGGCTGGGAAAATTCTCATCCAGCACCCGCACCATCAGCACCGGCGCCCCTCAGGGCTGTGTCCTCTCCCCACTGCTCTTCTCCCTCTACACCAACGACTGCACCTCTAAAGACCCCTCTGTCAAGCTCCTGAAGTTTGCGGACGACACCACAGTCATCGGCCTCATCCGGGACGGAGACGAGTCTGCTTACAGACTGGAGGTTGAACAGCTGGCTGTCTGGTGCAGTCTTAACAACCTGGAGCTCAACACGCTCAAGACAGTGGAGATGATCGTGGACTTCAGGAGAAACCCTGGAGAAAATCATGATCAGCACTGTGACTGCAGTGGAGTCATTCAGGTTCCTGGGCACCACCATCTCACAGGACCTGAAGTGGGACATTCACATTGACTCCACTGTGAAAAAGGCCCAGCAGAGGTTGTACTTCCTTCGCCAGCTGAGGAAGTTCAACCTGCCACAGGAGCTGCTGAAACAGTTCTACTCTGCCATCATTGAATCCATCCTCTGCACTTCAATTACCGTCTGGTTCAGCTCAGCTACCAAATCTGACCTCAGAAGACTACAGAGGGTAGTCCGGTCTGCTGAGCGAATCATTGGCACAACCCTCCCCACTCTCCAAGAACTGTACTTATCCAGAGTGAAAAAAAGGGCAAAGAAGATCACTCTGGACCCCTCACATCCAACACATTCCCTCTTTGAACTGTTGCCATCTGGTCGACGCTACAGAGCCCTGAGCACCAGAACGACCAGACACAGGAACAGTTTCTTCCCTCAGGCAATCCATCTCATGAACACTTGACAAACATGGAACACACAACACTATTACACATTATTTACTTAAAACACTTACTTATACTTCAAATTTGCACACATAACTGTACATACAATTGTCTATATTATATATTGTTTTTTGCTTTTTTTTGCACCTTGTCTATCTTGTAAATTTGTATATTATTATTTTATTCTTTTTATTATGTGTCGTGTCTTGTCGCTGTCACTCTGTTGCACTGTGGAGCTTCTGTCACTAAAAGAAATTCCTAGTATGTGTAAACATACCTGGCAATAAAGCTCTTTCTTTCTTTCTTTCTTCTTCTTTCTGTAGTTTATAATGTCTTAAAATGAGTGATACAAGTTGTTCCATCTTCATACAGGTGCTGTACAGCAGTTAAATCCAGAATCGTCTGAGGCTGACATCATCAAATACATAAAGAACAATCTCCGATCAGCTCCCGACAGATATGGGGGTATGGGACGCCAGAAGGGCCAGACAGCCATTGATCTTTGTTCTCAATCAGAATAGGTGCATTTTTGTTTTTATTTACATTTGTATGATTGATTTGAAGTTTTCTGAATAAAAGTTTTTTTTCATTGCATTGCTTTTGTGTCATTATTTTGGTGGTCAAAAGAACATCAGTGTGTGGATGTCAAATGGACGTCAAGTTTTTGACCTGTTTTTGATGTCAAATTGATGTTTCTTTCAACATCAATTGGACATCAGTGTGTGGATTTCAATTTAATGTCTTCTCAATATCAAGTTCCCACTGAGTTAGTGGTCGAAAGGACATCAGTGTGTGGATGTCAAATGGACGTCAAGTTTCTGACGTCAGTTTGATTTGGATAATTGACCTGTTTTTTTACGTCAATTTGACGTTTTTTTCATTATCAGTTGGACATCAGTGTGTGGATGTGAAATGGACGTCAATTTGACGTTTTTTTTTTCAACATCAGTAAGTGGATGGCAAATGGACATCAAGTTATTGATGTCAATTTGACATTTTGTTTTTTTACATCAATTGGACATCAGTGTGTGGATGTCAAATGGTCGTCAAGTTTTACAATAACAACGCTGGCATGCAATATTTGAATTTGTAAAACCCAGATGACCTGCTACATTTCCAAGACTGTACAACAAGGGCACACTGGATTGAGTAATATATCCCACAATGCAATGCACTTGACTTTTAACATCTCTTTTTTTTCTCGTTATTTGGTTGCACTGGCCAAAACTGAAGACATTTTTTGTACAAAATTGGATTAAAATGCAACATTATATTTTTTTCTGAGATGGTAACCGGTCAGCACTCACTGACTGAAGCATGCACATAACAACAGTGTAGCATACTAAACTTTTTTTTGTATATTAGAAACTGTTTCACATACTATATATATATATATATATATAGTATGATACAGTACATACTGAACAGTATGCTAGTATTCTTTTCCTAACATAGTTCTTGTTTGATTAATCTGAAATTACACCTCATTCCCAATAGGGGGCGCTATGTGTCATTTGATCTCAGGAGAAAGAGCTTGTGAAGATGAAGTAGTTTAGAAAGACTTGCAGATCCACTTTTCCCTCCCATGATGCATCATGGTACCAAATATCCTTTTCTACCCAACTGAATGATACAGCATGACAGCCGTTTTTGCCTTATCTGGCTGATTGTCAAGTGTGAATCGATTTTCAGCGGGGGCTATTTTCTGTGACTGTAATTCTGTCACATTTTCCATTTTCTGTGCGTCTCCTCTTCTTTGAGGAGTTAAATAAAAGCGCTGTGTCTCTTTTGGCACTGTCTCTCTTTTAATACTATTGTGAAAGGGAGGATTTTCACAATGAGCCTGATAGCTGAATGTATTGTGTCTTTCAGGGCTAGTGAATGTAGTTTCCCAGCCTCTCTCCCGTCCTCTCTTTCTGTCTTCCTTTCTCTCTTATTCTCTCTCTCTCTCACCTTTAGGAAACAATAGATTCACTGCATGTCCCTGCGGCTGACTGTCCCCTGCCCACACACATTTTCTCTCCATCTGTCACTACATTTTCCTACCTCTTCATCTATCTCTCGGTCCATCTATCGACTGTGACTGCCAGTGGGATAGTGCGTGTGTGTGTGTTTTAGGCTCAACACCTCATGACCAGCTGCAACCTGCTCCACTGTCAGGCTTTTCTGAGTCTGAATGTTTTGTGCTATTCTTATCCTCGTCTCTTATCTTGCGCATATTTTGAGCCCCCACACTGAGTTTTTCGCCAGGCGACCGAAAACTTTTCCCTGGCTGACTTTTAGAGCTCCAGTCCCTTGGATGTTAACAGGGCTTTATACGAGGGTGCCATTTTAAATATATATTTTTTTACTATTGTGCACTGAAAATGTTCATTAACCTTTGCTGAATGTAATTGTGTGGCTTTCAGTTGCACTATAAAAATGCCTTGTGCCTTTGTCAGGTACTAACCAAAATTGTGCTTTTTATGTTCAATATATTTTCAATGTGCTTCATCTGAATTAACTGGTTTTATTTGATTCAGAAAAGGATTTAGTCAAAGGGTTAGATCAGGTAGAAATAAGCACTGAATGAATAAGTGTTTTGACCAAATATTTCAAGTTAATGAATCCTCCTCCTTCAATTCAGTGTGCTGACTCATTGTTCTCATAAATCTCGCTTATGAAGTGTGTGGCTGCTTTTGGCACAATCTGATTGTTTGTGAACAAACTAAGGGCATGTTTAAACGACAACAATGTGCTAAAAAGGGAAAGGTTTTTCCTTTGTGTTTTTCGCTTACAGAAGACACCATCGTCAAAACAATCCTCGTTCACACGGATCTGCGAAAACGTTTAAAAACGCTGTATTATACTGCCAGGCCAGTAGCTGGCGATGTCACTTTGTAAAGAAAAACTATGTGCCTATATACTGATCATGTAATACACATATTTTTTGTAGTTTACACAGAGACAAGAACAGTATATTTTTCAAAAACCCATTTTTGCATTTTCAGGCCCACAAATGCCAAAAAGCATTAAAAACGGTGAAAACGGTGTTGTGTAGACAGCCCCTTAAAAGAACTTGCCACGTTTATTTGTGATTGAATGAACCATGTGTGATGACATCTACATGAAAATGCTAATTTTAGTAAAGGTTAAAGTCATGATTAAATGAAAGATCTTTTTTTTTAAATGCAGGATGGGAACTTGGTTCTATTTATCGGTTGTTGGATGGAGGCACTTGTGAATGCAATCTTGCAGTCGATTGTAAGAAAGGGGCAGAGTTTAAGGAGACTAAATTATTGTAAAAAGTCTGGCATATGTCACCACCAGCGAGAAATCCAATTATGAGATTAAAAGTTACGAGGTCAAAACATTTTTTTAAGAAACACTAAGATTTCAATAATATGCATTTAGAAAATAGGGTCAAATTCATTTGAATGCCAACTTTAATTGTTTTGGTTATGAATTAATTTGATGAATTTATGATTCATAATAGACCTAGGGCTATTTACACAACACCGTTTTCAATTAAAAAGGAAAACTTTTTATCCGTTATGGTTTCAAATTGCAAGTTTTTGAAAAAGATATCGTTATCGTCTCTGTGTAAACTACAAAAACACGAATTTGTGAAAACAGTGACGTCATGCGCATGAGTATGGCGTGTTCAGTCTATAGTGTTTATTTACAAAGGAACATTTCCAACTACTGGCCTGGCAGCATAATACAGCGTTTAGTCATTTTCACAGATCCATGTGAACGGGGACAAAGGAAAAACTTTTCCGTAAACTTTTATTTTTTCAAATTGCATGCAATGGTCGTTTAAAGCAAGGTGTTTCGTGAACAAATGATACTATTACTGTTACGGACTATTTAAATCTAGCGGGTTTGGTGTCTCGTGTTTCAAATCCAATGACTCTGGTAGTGACGATTCTCTCTGACCAATCAGTGATCTGCAGTGTTTATACATCAGATTTAGTATCTTTTTGGCGCTTTTCCACTGCATGGGACGGCTTGGTACAGAATGGTACGGCTCGCTTAAATAGTACCACCTCGGTTGAAGTTCCAAGCGTGCCGTACCGATACTAAATCTGACGTATAAACACTGCAGATCACTGATTGGNGAAAAGCACCACTAGTCTAATGAGGTAGGGTCTTTGATCAAATCAGTGACTGAATCTTTTTGGTGAACTCAACTGGGTGAATCAAAATAATCTGCCAGATATTTTCCGTTTTTTTCCGTTTAGGTCTCTTGGTCTAAATGGTTCATTAACATAATTTTGTCTTTTTGTTTCAACCGATAATTAATTTAGAAACGTCCTCACTTCCATTCCGTCCTGTTCAATCTCATCAGCTGACTGCGCCTTCCGACATCATTTCCACCCTCTCAAAGANACGTCAGTAACCGAGTACGATATTTTCCGTTTTTTTCCGTTTAGGTCTCTTGGTCTAAATGGTTCATTAACATAATTTTGTCTTTTTGTTTCAACCGATAATTAATTTAGAAACGTCCTCACTTCCATTCCGTCCTGTTCAATCTCATCAGCTGACTGCGCCTTCCGACATCATTTCCACCCTCTCAAAGACATCATGGACATGGTCCCTTGACTTACATTATTGTAAACTGCCTTTTCATCCAGCAGCACCAGTCATGGGTCGCTGGCGATTCCAGGCATGTTTCTCATTAGGTCTCGGGCTGGAATCATGTGACAGGGCAATCAAGCCAACGTCATGGCTGTCCACTGGGATCTGGACAAGTTCTGTATCTCTGCGACCTCTGTGCTCCACCGTTCTCGTGTGATATGACCACTGTGCCCCATCCCCCTCTGTTCTCAAGTCACTTTAAACTCAGTGTGGCTGATTTTGCCAGTGTGGCCGGGCAAGGAGCTGAGTGAAAGGTTTTCTTGACACAGTGCTAATAACACTTACTGGACAAAAACTGCTTACACTAGAGGTAACCACAGGGAAAGCAGTAACGGGAACAACCTCAAGTGGGCAATGGAGAATTGAGAAAAAAAGGTAAATTAAGGCCTAAAATTAGGTCTTAAACCTGTATTTCTGTCTTTCTCTCTCTTCACACTCTTTTGCTCTCTCACTTGTCTGTAAGTGAAATGAATGAAAAATTTATATATTTATATTTTCAGTTTTTAGTTTTTTTCAAATCAGTTTAGTACTTCCAACTTATTTTAGCTTCTAATTTACATTTAAGTTTTTCATTTTATTTCAACTTTAATTCAATTAACAATAAAAAAAACAACAACACTGCTACACATATATATGCCTAGTTCTGTCATGTAACTCTAGATAGCGCAGGCTGATGGGTCCTTAACGCAAATTGATGACATTGGTTCATGTTGCATCTGCAGCCAATGAGCTTGCTGCTCACAACATTTAAATGGCTGGTTAACATTCACTATAGCAGTTTGCAGCTTGCTTTTACAGTTTCTCCGAAACCCTCCACCTTCCACAGCTCCACCTGTAAAGATCTGCTAGGAGTAAGTAATTATATACAGTACAGTCCAAAAGTTTGGAACCACTAAGATTTTTAATGTTTTTAAAAGAAGTTTCGTCTGCTCACCAAGGCTACATTTATTTAATTAAAAATACAGTAAAAACAGTAATATTGTGAAATATTATTACAATTTAAAATAACTGTTTTCTATTTGAATATATTTCACAAAGTAATTTATTCCTGTGATGCAAAGCTGAATTTTCAGCATCATTACTCCAGTCTTCAGTGTCACATGATCCTTCAGAAATCATTCTAATATGCTGATCTGCTGCTCAAGAAACATTTAATGTGTACAATTGTACAAAATATTTGTGTACAATATTTTTTTTCAGGATTATTTGATGAATAGAAAGTTCAAAAGAACAGTGTTTATCTGAAATCTAATCTTTTGTAACATTATAAATGTCTTTACTGCCACTTTTGATTGATTTAATGCATCCTTGCTGAATAAAAGTATTCATTTCTTTAATTTCTTTTCAAAAAAATAAAAATAAAAATTCTTACTGACCCCAAACTTTTGAACGGTAGTGTATAATGCTACAGAAGCTTTGTATTTCAGATAAATGCTGTTCTTTTGAACTTTCTATTCATCAAGGAATCCTAAAAAAAAGTACACAACTGTTTTCAACATTGAAAATAATCATAAATGTTTCTTGAGTAGCAGATCAGCATATTAGAATGATTTCTGAAGGATCATGTGACACTGAAGACTGGAGTAACGATGCTGAAAATTCAGCTTTGCATCACAGGAATAAATTACTTTGTCAAATATATTTAAATAGTACACAGTTATTTTAAATTGAAATAATATTTCACAATATTACTGTTTTTTACTGTATTTTTAATTAAATAAATGTAGCCTTGGTGAGCAGACAAAACTTCTTTTAAAAACATTAAAAATCTTAGTGGTTCCACACTTTTGGACTGTACTGTATATGCTATTTGTACAGCAGCAATGTGTCTTACGCTGATACGCTGCTGTGCATATGTATGTATTGGCAGTAGCAAATTCCTGTACTTGCTCTGCAGCAGCAATAATCTACAACAACAGCAATAATCAATAGCAGCAGCAGCTTAGCAGATCTATTCCGCCAATACCAAATATATTAACATTGTCATATCCATTACCATGCAAAAAATCTTCTGAGAGTGATAGAAATATATATATTAACAGAGAGCATGTCTCTACATTTGACCAACATGCTACTGTATTACACATGAGTTCCAGTTGAATCTATGTGAGAAAAGTCATACTCTGGTAACACTTTCGCTCTGTCTGACAAGAGAAATATAGAGCAGTGTTGATTTACAGTGTTTTGCTGTGAGGTGCTAGATCTGTGTCCTTCTGCTAGCGTAGACGGGTCACGGTAACATACATTCTATTTCAGGGGTGAATAAAGACATCCTCCGTTTCAATCTCCAAATTTCCAGTGACAGTCAGAGTTCAGTTAATATCTATCTGTCTGTCTGTCTGTCTGAATACTGTGCGGGCAGACAATGGGCAAATTAGTGAGCATTAATGCCCACTATTAAAAAAATAAACAAAAGAGCCATAAACTTTTATTTTGTATTCTTAAAGGGATAGTTCACCCAAAAATGAAAATTCTGTCATCATTTACTCATCTCAAGTTGTTCTAAACCTGCATGAAGCTCTTTCTTCTGTTGAACACAAATTAAGATATTTTGAAGAATGTTGGTTTCGCACCTAAACTAGCCCTTTAATTGAGGTGCGAAAGTGTGATTTTCAAATTCAAAATTTTTTAATGAATTCTTTCTATGTAATTTGTACAAAAACATACAACTTTTAGAAAAAAGTGACCTTGAAGGTCCACACCTCACTCCACCCCACCCCAAAAACTAACTATCACACTGCGGCATAAGCAGATTGTACAAGTTTTCCTACAATCTCATTCATGCTATTAGCTACCAATTCAGCAAAACATAAAATAGTTGCTATTAGGTTATTGCCATGTGATTCATTCCGAGAACATTCTGAAACAATTGCTTGGAAGAACTAAAAATTATGCTGGCTGATTTTCATGATATCAAACAGGGCTGCCTGATTACATTCTGAAAACTCTGACTGCCAGATCCACAGCAGGACTCATCCAATACGTGAGAAAGTGTATTTTGGCAGATGGATGTAAAAATAAAACACAGCATTTTACTCATCTATCGTGTTTAGTTAATTTTGCTGGGGAGGAAAAAGGATGTGGACGGTAATCCAATGTTTATAGAAACACTAAGAGTTGTTTGTGTGCCGCTTTGGCTCCCTTGTGCACATTTGAAATTTTCCGTACAAAAACAACCCACCGAACCTCATTAAAGCAGCAGACGAGAACTGATGCAACTGGCAGGTCTTTTGTGGTGTTGCATTCAAACGTCAGCAAGGTTCTGCATTATGGGACAAATGCATTTAACCTTTTAGCAAACGCTAGTAAAAAACAGAAGTAAGTGGAAGCTACATTAAAAAATGTCAGGTAGTATGTAGCTCTAGATGTGATCAACATTTACACTTACAATATCTCACTATAGGCTATTCATTTCTTTTTCAATCTGTGAATGCAGATAATGGGTGATTTGCTGGGATGCATTGCTTTATAACCAAGATTGCAGTCCATGCTCTGGAGTTACAATTCAGTAGGCTAATTAGCAAATGAAGAGAGAGCATGACAGTCTAATAGCACAAAATTGCCCCTTCTTTCTGACAATCTCACTGTAATTTAAGTAAAGAATACCAAGCAGCCAAATTATTGTTGTTTCAGCTGAGAGAGGGCCGGTAATGATCCACAGCCCTATTTTCAAAACCGCACCATGTACCTGGGACAAAACAGCCCTAGATGATGATCACAACAAATCACCATGTTATGACATCTCTATGCTCTAGAGACCAAGGTTTATATGCTTTTAAGACTGCAGAATAGACCATCATATATTATTATGTTTTGATTGACTCATGTCTGGTCCAAATCCATTTTTGAGCCTTTTAAATGCATGTTTTTGTTTTCTAAACTTGCAGGTAAAGGCAAGGTTATTTTTGCTTATAACTTTTGAATGCCTTGTCCCAAAATCATGAGGATGTTTCCTTAGATTCCTTGAGGCATGGCGAGTTGAACGATATTAAAATATCTTTGGTCAGCCATTTTGAATTTTGTCATAAAATGCTGTGTTTTACGAATGCATGAACGTATCGTTACGAAATTTGGTATGACTCACTGAGGCCATGTTCTGAGAGGACCTGAGAGGTTTTAGGTTAGCGGACCCTAGTGGTCAAGAGATATAATGAAATTTATGAAAATGCTTATAACATATGAAAAATTCTACAATACTAAATTTGCCATATGTGACCCTGGACCACAAAACCAGTCATAAGTCGCACGGGTATATTTGTAGCAATAGCCAATAATACATAGTATGGGTCAAAATGATAAATATTTATTTTATGCCAAAAATCATAAGGATATTAAATAAATATCATGTTCCATGAAGATATTTTGTAAATTTCCTACTGTAAATATATAAAAAATTTATTTTTGTGAGTGGATATGCATTGCTACTTCTTATTTTCTTATAGGAAAATAAGAACGATTTTCTCAATATTTAGATTTTTCGCACCATCAGATTCCAGATTTTCAAATAGTTGTATCTTCGCCAAATATTGTCCTATCCTAACAAATATTTATTCAGCTTTCAGATAATGTATAAATCTCAATTTAAAAAAAATGACCCTTATGATTGGTTTTGTGTTCCAGGGTCACATATTCTACCATACTTACTGTCTTCCATATTGAATTTTATTCAAAACCTACTTTTTCGAACTTCTCGTACAAAATTTGTCCGATTTGTACGGAATTTGGTATGTAGCATCTACAGACACTCATGACAAAAAGTTTACTGCTTCAACAAATTTGACTGCGAGCACGCCAAAATGGATATGCGGCTGTATCTTTACAGAAGTTTTGTGTATTGACACGAAACTTGGTACATGTCATCTCCAGCATGACTTGAGGGTGCATGCAGAGTTTCGTCATAGCTCCGCCTACTGCTCAGAAGTTATAAACCATGATATCATGTTATAAGTGCTTTAACTGATGTAATTGAAACAGCTTTATCCTAACCTCATGATCACAGATGTCCACAAATATTTCCTTTTCTGCCCTTATTCGGCTTGACCCCGTAATTGCTGCTTGCAGCTATATTTCTTTTATTTTTATTTTGTTTATAAAAACAATGTTTTATTCATCATTTTATTTTCTAATTTAATAAAAATTATTCATTTTATTTTTATGCATTTTATTTATTTTTATTCATTCATATAGTTTTTAAATGAGCTTTTTCTTTGATTTCAATTGACGCCAAACATTTCTCACATCCTGTTTTGGCAGGAAGCAGGTCTTCTTTCAAAGGTTTTCTGTGAGTAACATCTTGTCATTCGAGTCCAAACCAAACACTTTTACGGCCTCCTGCATCCCCTTGCTCTGAGTGTCAGGGCTAAAGCGCTAAAATGGAGAAAAATGCACCTTGCCCTCATATTGAACACATAAATCATCAGAGCATGGAGGCCTTGACTGCTGTTTCCTTTCCCTCTAATGGATCCCCCGTTCCACACCTCTTCTCCTTCAGCTGAGGATCAGTAAAGGCATGGCATTCAGTCAGCTGGCTGTGAAAAACACCCTGGAAGATGATCATTATCTAGATCATCCTGGTTCCCAGATGCTCTGGGTAAAGTGGTACATTCTGTGTTTTTTAGCTCATACATTTTCATGGTTATCCTTAGGATGTTATAAAACAATGGTAGTTATAGTGGGGAAATATTTTTTGTGAAAAGCACAAGTATACTGCATATTTCATGTAAAGGGGTCATGCTGCTTTACTGATAAATACTTTATATTTGGCAGTCAAACTCTTTTAGAGCCTCTGGAGGACCTAAAACAGCATTGTCCATTTTCAAAGTATCAGCAACTCCTTCCAACACCTGCTGCAGACATGCGGCCCCAATACCATTATGTTTCCCCTGCCGTGCTTAATGGCGCCACACATGCATTTGGTATTAAAACACTCCAGTCGTCTCCTATGAACATACCTGACACCATCCAATGCTAGGTTGTTAAATTTTGACTTGTCAGACTGCAGAACATGGCTCCAATCTTCCTTATTTTTTTTTGCAAATGCAAGGTGTTTTTTTACAGTAGATAAAACTAAGAAATGGTTTCATTACTGGTACACAGCCTCTCAATCGAGCTTCTTTTAGCCATTGGCTTACAGCTCAAGATGAAATTGGAGGCTGGAGGTCTCATCCAGGTCTTTAGAAGCTGTTTTGAGGTGGTCCCACATTCAGGGGATTTTCATCCTCCTGTTAAAAATGCTCACTAGTCTTCCTTGACCAGCCACAGCACTTTATGTTCTGTATGGTAGTGGTTTCACTGTGCTTTGAAATAATTGTGGACATTGTGACCATTCACATCCAGCCAAGTGAGCAATATCCCAAACTGAATATCCTCCTTGGTTGCAGAGAACAGCTCCTTCCACTTGGCCATTTTCACTAAATCCACAAAATAACATCTAATAATATAGCTAATACTTCCCACATAGTGATTTATGGAATTATAGGCTGGGAATAATGAGTACAGGCTTGGTATGACCACTTAGGGGAAAAAAAAAGACTTCTACACAATTCCGAATGTTTCATTGTGTCATGACAAATGATACAATTGGAACATGGAACACATACATTAGTTTTACACTCCAGGCACAACTTCACAACATGCTAGGGTTGTCAATATTACCAACTTTGGTACCAGCATTTCCCCCTAGCATTTTGAGCTCTGTTGAGCAGATTCTTAAACACCTCTAATTGGACATTGTGTTCACGTGCTCAACAGACATCAATAGACATCTGTGATGCTCTTCACAGAGCGCTTACACAGATACACACGGGAGCGTTTGAAAGCAGGCGTCAGATCTCTAATATATCCGCCGATAGATGCCTGCTTTCAAACGCTCCCATGTGTATCTGTGTAAGCGATCTATAAAGAACGTCAAAGATGTCTATTTACAACATGTTTTTTGAAGCATTGATCATTGTATCCAATCACAGACCTATCTGTTGAGCGCATGAACACAATGGCCAATCAGAGATGTTTAAGACAACAGCGCTCAAAATGCTAGGGGGAATGCTGGTATCATCACATTTTTAAAATTTCAGTACTGACTTGTTTCCGAAGTTGGTACTTTTGACAACCCTACAACATGCAAACAAAATATTTAATACAAGTTTGAATAAAGTGCGAAGAAGCCAATTTTCCTAGGTCGGATATCACTTTTGGCCAATAGGCTACTGTATATATAGTAGAATTATTAGTGTAAATGCTTTTCCCCATAATTTGATTTATGACTCAGTTTAAAGATAAATTACCAGTCTTTGAGTTTGTAATCTGTCTGTCAGTCAAATGTCTTTTGAATGATAGCTTAATCTTACAGCCATCTCATCCTCCAGTCATTCCAAGTCACTGTTTACAGCATGACAGATGCATTGTTGCCTAAACATTGAAATATCAAATATTCAGCCTTGCAGAAATAATAGAGCGACTCACACATTGATTATGTCGCCTGTGATCTTGTGTTTTGATCTCACCTGGAACAATTACATGTAGTAGGAATAGGAACATAGACAAGTTTCTGAGCGTCTCTTGAATGTTGATGGTTCCATGCTTTTGGCAGCCAGTAATTTGCTAGACACTGCGGTCAGCATAACCCGTTGTTGCAAGTGAACCACACATTTCTGCTTATTTGTGCCAAACTGGAAAATAACACTGAATAATCAAATATCTCACTATGGCTCATCTAAAAGACAGGTTGATACTCAATGAGATGTAGTCATGGGGTGAAGAAGAAGCCTCACCTGAAGTCCCTGCGGACCCTTGATGGGGACCGTGTGCAATTGAGAAGTCCTGAACTCATCGCCAACACATTCTGGTGTGAAATGGCTGACACAGCACCATCCAATAAATTCTAGATGTTGCAGATCATTAAAATGATGATGATATCACAGTAAAGGCACTGCAATCTAGAGTTAGATAAGCACACTTTCAGTCTGCCATCACATTAAACTTGAATCGCATAATGTGATATTGAAATGAGCTCGCTAAATATATCAGAGTTGCAGCCAATGGCGTTACTATGAAACAGGAAATAAAGTAATTGGCAAGAACAAGTGAATTTTATCCTGAAAAACTCAAAGTTTCATAGAAATATTCAATTTAAGCCGCACAGTATGTCTTAAACATCAGCAGGAGATAACATTTCCCATTCTGTGACAGTTTTATTCCATATCTTCTGCTAAATTGGATTCTGCAGGAATGTATTGGAAGGTTATGAGGAGCAATCTGAAATCGCTTCAAGGCTGTTTTGTTTTTTCTTCATGTTTTTCTTTCTTTTCAAATCTTACTCGCCCCAATATTCCATCTACAAGGTGAAGCACTTGAGATATCAGTAAAGAGACTACTACTCCCTGGGTATCTCCAAGGTGCAGTTCAATAAAGTTTCATTTTTGTGTTTAATTTTGTAAGAAGCCGAGGGCTACGGAGAACATCAGCTTGACTGGGCTCGGCGAATGACAGCGGTAGAATCTCTCGGAGTGAAACATAGTTACAAAAAGAAAGAAAGAAAGAAGTGACTCATGACACATTGTTCCAAAATTATATTTCACAGCAGCGTTGCAAAACTTATATCCCGTGCCAGATGTCTGTAGCCTGCAGTTTGTCTTCCAGAAAAAAGATTTTGGAGATTTATAGGCACCTAAGCATGAGGTCTCTGCTTGAAAGCTATAAACAAGAGACAAATTACCCGCCAGTTCATCATCAAATGATAGAAGACGTTCGACATAAATCTGACAACTAGCTTCCATGCTCAAAGTCACCAAAAACAAGCTTTGCAAGGTGCTTTGTTAGGTTTTTCAATTGTTTGATGATGGATATGTTCAAAATAAAGATCCTGGAAGTGTTTGTGAATTAACCTAAAGGCACAATAAGAAAGAAAATGAAATGACTATAAGCTAAACACCTTCGGTGGAAATGGGAAAGCCTTGTGAACAAAATGAACCTGAACTTTGCTTAATTCATCTCCATTAGCTTGAAGCTAGCATATGTCTTTGTGTTGAAACAAATTGTCTCTCAGTGTCATACAGAATAAATGGTGCAAAGCAGAGGCTGTTTAAAGTGAAATGGGTTTTATGTGGAGATAGGATTTGGTGTTATTTGGTGGTTATTTTTGTGATATTTTAGCAGTATGTGTTTGACTGAAGTGAGCATGAGTATAATTTGTCAATGGTAACCGATAGATTTATTCGTGTTTATTATTAGATTTGAATTTGAATGTTTTCCTGTCATTTTTGCTTGTTTCTTTAACATACAGTGGGCTGAGACCACTTTGAAAATCCAGGATTTAAAACTAATTTAAACTACAAATAAGCTGCATTTTGGGATTTAAAGAAAAGATATGACATTAAAGGTTATTTCACCCAAAAATTAATATTTATGTTTAAGACTTTCATTCATTTTCGAAACACAAATGAAGATATTTTAAATGAAATCTGAAGAGCTTTCTGTCCCTCCATTGACAGTCCACGCAACTACCACTTTGACACTTCAAAAAGTTCATAAAGTGATCGTAAAATTAATCTATATGAATTGAGCGGTTTAGTCTATATTTTCCTGAAGAAACACAATCGCTTTATATGATGAACAAATAAAAATTGTATTCACATATAAACATTCATCTATGGACACACCAGTAATGGTAAATGAAAGCTCAAGCTCGAGGTTCTCATTGTGGGAGTCATTTTTGGGTGAACTAACCCTTGAAAAAATATAAGGTTTACTGACCTTTTCCACCTAACAATTTGTCCCAGGAAATTTTACTTTCTGCCTTTCCATAAGTCTTGTGACGTAGGACTGCGCAAGACTTTCCAGTTCCCGCTGGATTTCGTCCTCGGCATATAAAAACAATTAAACCTGAACATCGTTGTCGGACCATTGGTCATAATTTTTAAACTCTATTGTTGATTTGAATAGCAAACAACTCTTACTGCATGCATCGCAACATACTTTTAAAAATGGTGGTTGAAATAAAATGCTGCGTGGAGTCAACCAATCAAAATGCTGTGTGAACTCAACAAATCAGCATGTTCAGTGCCCAAGTACCACCCTCGAACATACCTGGCAATAAAGCTCTTTCTGATTCTGATTCTGATTCTGAAAGTTCCGGAGCTTTGAAAAAGTACTACCTAGTGAGCAAGAACTTTCTGAGGGGGATATTTAATTTAGACCCTTGTTCCTGCTGTCAGAACACACCGAGTACCACCCCAAAGTCCCTAGTTCCTGGAGAAAGTTCCTGTGGTGGAAACGTGGCTTAAAGTACCGTGAAGATTAAGTCTGGTGACGTAGGACTGCGTGCGACTTTCCAGTTCCCGCTGGATTTCGTCCTCTGCATATAAGCTTAATAAAACCTGAACCTCGTCGTCGGTCCATCGGTCGTATTTTTTAAACTTCATTGTTGATTTGAATAGCAAACAACTCTTACTGCACGCATCGCAACATACTTTTAAAAATGGTGGTTGAAATAAAATGCTGCGTGAACTCAACCAATCAGCATGTTTAGCACCCAAGTCCCACCCCCAAAAGTTCCTGAACTTTGAAAAAGTACTACCTCATGAGCAGGGACTTTCTGAGTGGTACAATTTTACCCGTAACTTCATTTAGACCCTGGTTCCTGCGGTCGAAACACACCGAGTACCACCCCAAAGTCCCTAGTTCCTGGAGAAAGTTCCTGTGGTGGAAACGCGGCTATACTGTACCAAATACTAAAATGTTCTGCAATTCATGTACATTTTTGTTAAACATTTGACTTAAATTATGCTGGTAATAAGAAATAAATGGAATAATCCTTACTAGTAATCTCAAGAGTCCATTGTATTAAGATTAAGATGATTCGTTGATTGTTATAATATGAGAAGCAATATTAAATTTAGACTCATGTCAGAAAGAACTTTTTCTGGTTCTAAAAAACTAGTTCTTTCTCAAAACAGTGTATGGAATTGTTTTGTCTGGTTTGCCTCAGTTAGACCCAACTTTAAAGGAAATGGGCATGTTAAGTGCCCTTGAGGTATGTAAACAAATGCTCAGCATGTGGGACAAGTTCAACTCATAACTTCCAACTGCTGCATTCAATTACTCTTCATGTGCAGTTGTTTGTGTGCATGTACATTTATTTCATGAATATAATTTTTAGTTGTGTTTTTAGGGCCAAATAGCAAAAGATGTGATCGGTCTTTCTTTTAATAGGAAAAGGAGCATCATATTAGTGGCTTTTATAGCTTTTGGTGGCCCATTGATTATAACTTTTTAGAAAAAGACAATATAAAGTTCACTGTTTTTGATCAGTTATTATTATTTAAGACATGGATAAAGCACCTGTCACCTGCCTAGACCTAAACAGAAAGACAGAAATCTCATAGTTCAACCCATATCTCTAGAGAAACAGTTCATAAAGGACAGCCATCTTGGACATAAATGTTCAATAGAGGGGTGTAGAAAGTGATAACATTCAAATTCTCTCTGTGACTTATCAAAAATCATTATCTCTGAAGGTTTGGAAAGGTCAGTGGTGAAAGAAAGCAGGCGATGTGGATTCAAACCGAGATAAAAGATGAAAAAACACAATCTTTTTCGTCTGTGGGAAGGATCTGAGTTCTAGTTTATGAAGCTTTGGATGAGACGTTATTTGACTTACAGTGACATGAGTTTTGAGTTGGTAATAATCTTTAAAAAACCAATGATGCTAAAGCTATTATAAAACGGTCTGATTATTTTCTCGGTTGGCCTAATGTGGTTATCTGTGATCAAATTGTGCTTAAAAATAAAGATCCCAGTTGAGTTCGGTGCCTACAACAATTTGCAAATCGGCTTTATTCAATGCTAGATCTTGTGCAAATTAAATCAAGCTTCATTTGATTGTGCAAAACGTATGTTAAACGTAATTGCAGTGTTACAGCAAATCCGTTGTTGCGCTCCGAGTGACATTTACGCAATGTAAGCCATTTGTCAAGGCGTCACAACTCCAGCAAGTACAGTAATGCAAATGTAATAGTAATTTAAGCAGTGGTACCCACAAGTCTTTCAAAGTGGGATTCACACTAATGCAGATTTATGAAGGGCGCCGCGTCCGTTCTGCGATTAGGGATTTAATGATTTCATACAGCCAAGCCAGGACGCTTGTTATGACGAGAAACCGGGTAGCAATTATTCATAATTAGATCCCTGTACTCACAGTGTACTATTGGAAATCATTGTGGCTTTCTGTAGTTGTTTTCTTTCAGCTGTCCTGATGTTGAGTGAAATGTGACCCTTCTTTTTTTATTTATTTAACAAAGCAAGTTTGTTTTGCTCAAGAAGTTACCGTCTCGCACTTCAGAACAGAGAGGGAACATCACATACATTATTCTTTAAATGAAAAAAAATGTCACAGATGAGGATTTGTATAGACTGATATTTTTGGTGAAAACCGTCTTCCTCTGCAAATACTTCTGTTATGAATGTGTCTGCTGGACAGTGGGATTAAAAAACAGAATTAGATAAAAAGCCAAACGTCTTATGCTTTCCAGGGATAACAAAAATCAAGCATGTGCCTAATACTCAAGATAATTCGCATTCTGGCCTTAGAGG
>RJVU01018281.1:414321-435380 GCA_003731715.1 Anabarilius grahami
TGTTTTCAGAAATATTTTTCACATTCATCTTTCCCAAAGAGATTTTAAAAGTCTTCAATAAAGATCGAGTTATGAGCCATGAACCAAACCAACCGAGGTGAAGCACAACATTACAAACTTTGATTTGAAGCAAAAAAAGTATTTGAAAATCAGACAAAAAGACAAAGGTACAAGAATGTGTACTTAGTAGCTTTAATGGGGAAAAGAACTACAATCCCATGAAGCACTGTGAATGATGTAATGAATGATGTAATCAAATTAAAAACAATTGATGGATAAAAAACTATTCATTTAAAGATGTAGTTTATGTATATAGAAACAATATAGTTTACATTTATTGCGAAATATGCATAAAATATGAAAATTTTGAAATAGTTTGAGAGAGAAACTCAAATAGGGCTGGGCGATATGGCCAAAAAAAACATATTTCGGTATTTTTTTGGCTGAATGGCGATATATACGGTATATATCTCTGTATCTAAAAATCTAAATAATGCTGTTTAAAACAGAAGTTAAATTCAATGAAAATAAATAAAAACTATTAGGCTATTTTGATTTCCCCATTACAATAGTCACTTTACAGTTACTGCTATCAAATAAATACTTTTACTATTTGTAGGTTTACATATGGCACATTTATTGTTTAACAACAAATATTTTATCAAAATGTATATTTTAGTCAGAATTATGGCGCTCCTATTCTATTGCGCGCCATCTGTTTGACGGGCGGCGCTCGTTCACTGAAGTGTGAAGTTTAGCGGAAATTAGCTCGCTTGCATAAGGCTCATTCACTCCTGACAGCGAAATGGAAATATTTGCATGACTTTCTATATACCTGTGAAATGTAAGTTACACTACAAACGCATTAGCATTAAAGAGCGCAGCACATGTATCTGTCAGAGCATCTGATGGCCTAAGCCACTTTAAATTATGTGTATTAACTATATCTTAAGAGTTATTTTAAAGACCTAAATATTAAGCATGTCTCATGTTTAGGACAAATTGTATAATGCATTTTACCCGCAGCAGCACTCTGCATCCTCCACTACTTTTCAGATGCTCTCGTATTTAACTACTGAATATCGAAATAAACGGTATTGCCTCATTCCATATCGTATATAAAAAAATATATCGATATATCGTACAAACTCGATACCGCCCAGCCCTAGACTCAATTATGTAATTTGCAGTGTTTCATGAGAGTGGGTGTGCGCTAAAGAATTATTTTGAAGCAATTTACTTGTTCTGATTCTCTAATTGGTGGAGATTCTCTGCAGAATCATGGGTAATGTATTTTTTTCGTGCTGAATTCTGCTGTTAAACATCAAGAGAGCAGTGAAAAATATATAATCAACTAAATATAAGAACAAAAGTAATTTGGGTTTGGAATGACATGATGGTGAGTAAATGTCCCTGAATGTACAGCATTATGCCATGCCTATTAAATTAGCTCCAGTTAGTTGGAGAAGGAGCATCCCCCCCACCCCCCACTTGTCCATGTTTCCACATGTGAAGAGATGGTTATACAAACCCCATTCTTCTGGTTCAGTTGATTTGCTCCTCTGATGGTGTCTGTACCGGGTCAAGGGGTTGGTGCCAGGTTGACACATCACCCACAGAGTGTGTGTGTGTGTGAGTGAGTGAGTTAACCTCCTCACCTGCCTCTAAGTGCGGGCTCATTTCTCAGCTTGATGTTTGAGAGTTATCTATTCCAAGCCAATCAATCCGACCAGAGAATGGAAGGTGGATGTCAGTGGGTACATAGTTTAGTGTCGAAGAAGCAGACACTTTGTGATTCCTTAGGCTATACTGTCACAGTTTGAAAAGATAATGACTTTCACTGTGCTAACGTCCACTGGGAAATTACTGGCCAGGCCAAAAAAGGAGGCGGAGAAAAGAACGGAAGATGGGAAGGAAAAAGATCCAGGTCATGGGGATTTCTTGTTTACCGCCATTTCGGAGCCCCGGGGCAGGACAGTTTCACCGTAAGATACTCATTTCCTTGATAACCCACAATAATAATGCGAGAAAGGAAATTGCAGCTCCATTAGCATGCCTGTCTTTGTGCAAAAAGCTGTCTGAAGTGACCTAAAACCTTTCCTCCACCTAACTTTCTTTTGACTGACGTTTCTAATTTAATTCTAAGCCTCTCTGTTATTGCAGCTGGGCAGATGCAGATTCTTAACTGGAAGGCGCTTTAATTGTTTCCATGGCAATTAAGTGTACACAGCTGTGATGAATATTCTGAAGCACAATAGAGGGATGAGCAAATTGACCCTGAGTAAACAAATCAGGCTCCTTCTCACAACCAATAGAAAAGGAGCGGAGGAAGTGCAGCATAAGCAATTTGGAAAGGATGTGGTGGGCCTTTATGTTATAGATGAATGAAAGGGCAACAAATATTCACTCTCCAACTAAAGTGTCGGTGGTTGCATTTAAAGCATCTAGTAAAAAGTAAATTAATACTATTATGTGAGGTCAAATAGAAACATATTTGCGTTTTTGCAACAGATTTTGGACGTGAAACTGCAGTATAATGGTTACATATATGTATTAGGCAGATGGTTTTATTCAAAGTAACTCAAATAGATGCAAAAGCAACAAAGTATCACATATTCTAAGTCTTATGAACATACTGAAATACACGTTTAATCGATTCTTTCATTGAATTGTTAGTTCATAAAATGGAATGAATCGTTTATGAATCTGACTGACCCGGTTCTTGTGTTCGATTCATTAATTTAATTAATTGCTTGCAAAGATAACATGTCTGTCCTTCACAAAGCAAAGATATGGCTTTAGAAAGTATGGAAAATCACACACAAGTCGTATTTTATTATACTTTTATGGTGCTTTCCATTGTTTTTTTAAGCTCCCCAAGTCCTCATTTACTTCTTATAGTATTGAAAAGAGTGCAGGATATTCATCAAAAATCTACTTTTGCTAACACCTATATGCACGTTTCATACGGATTACATAACCTGAGAATATTTGTTTTCCATTTGAATTGGTTCATTTAAAAGTAGACATTTTGCTTTCTATAGATAGGCTTTATTTTTCATGTCTGTGAGGCAAGTTTACATGGAGTTTCGGCGTGCTTAAGTTCACAGAGAGAGACGTAAGAAAGCGCACCCCGTTTGCTTTTATTATTTTACACAAAGATTTTTGTTATTGTGAGTGCACACAAATAAAAGTAGACTCTTCACATATTCAAAAGATATATTACTCTATCTGTATGACCAAAAAACACGGAGTATTTTAAGTGCAAGTGATCGCATCGGCGCCTCCATAGCTGTCATGCAGTAAGCGCGCTACTATTCAGCTTTCACACTCCACACAAACACTTGAAAGCCCACATTTTTTAACGTTAAAGCGAGCGGCCATGTAAAGTTGCTACCACTTAAAGGAATAGTTCACCCAAAAATGAAAATTTGATGTTTATCTGCTTACCCCCAGGGCATCCAAGATGTAGGTGACTTTGTTTCTTTAGTAGAACACAAATGATGATTTTTAACTCCAACCGTTGCAGTCTGTCAGTCGTATAATGCATTGAAACGGTAGCACCATCTATGAGAATAAAAAAAAACATGCACAGACAAATCCAAATTAAACCCTGCGGCTCGTGATGACACACTGATGTCCTAAGAACTATCCCTTTAAGGCTGGAATACACTATGGCTTTTGCCCCGATGTAACACAGTTCGTATATGCGGAAAGAAGGAGGCGGGAACCGGCGAACATTCAACAAACTTTAATATAAAATAAACAACAGAACAAAACGAAAGTAATGCCGGCAGACCCTCGCGGACGTCTGCCGGCCACACAAACATAATAAAACATAAAATAATATCCAGGCCTGGTCCTCTCTCGTCCTTCACTGTTGTCGCTCCTCCTTTTATGCTCCCGGAGCTCCTCCGTGAGGGACTCAAGGCCGGTGCGCCTCCCAGGTGACGATCATTACCACTCGCGTCACCGGCCTCGCGCCGTTCCCTCACGGCTCTCGCCCGCCCTGCTCGTCACACCCGATTTTTCACCCGATTTATAGTCTGAACAAGTTCACGCTATTGTTGCCAAATGTAAGAGCCAGTCTGCTGATTTGAGCTGACAGATTTCATGGANACCTGGGGGTAAGGACAGACGAGACGAGAGAAAGGAGACGGAAGCAAGGGGAGCGACAGAATGAGAGAGGGGAGAGAGGAAAAAGAAAAAAAAATTCTTGGTCCGGTTCCCAGACACACTGCCGCTCGGTCCTCAGCCAGCCGAGAGGCTCTTCCTCGCGGTGCCATACGGTGGCACTGGACGCTCAGTGGACGGCCCGATCCTCGACCGCCTCCTGGCGGGCGGCGATGGCTCCTCCGGTTGAGGGCAGCCGGCAGCGAGTCCCCCGTCCCCTGCTCCTCCCCCTCATGGCGGACGGTAGCAGGCTCCGGTCCACGGCGGACGGCGGCGACTCCTCCGCTCCCTCCTGGACGGCAGCCACCCCACCTCGTCCCAGGAGCACGGCATCCGGGTCTCCGTCCCACCTTTCACAAGGCTCCAGCACCACCGCCTCGGGCAGCCTCTCGCGGTCTTCACTCCCGCGCTGCCCGAACTCCGCAGCACCGCGATCCCCCTCAGCAGCGAGGGCTGTCAGACAGCATGTCCCTCCTTCCTCCCGGGTTTTCGGCACCAATGTAACACAGTTCGTATATGCGGGAAGAAGGAGGCGGGAACCGGCGAACATTCAACAAACTTTATTATAAAATAAACAACAGAACAAAACGAAAGTAATGCCGGCAGACCCTTGCGGACGTCTGCCGGCCACACAAACATAATAAAACATAAAATAATATCCAGGCCTGGTCCTCTCGTCCTTCACTGTCGTCGCTCCTCCTTTTATGCTCCCGGAGCTCCTCCGTGAGGGACTCAAGGCCGGTGCGCCTCCCAGGTGACGATTATTACCACTCGCGTCACCGGCCTCGCGCCGTCCTGCTCGTCACACCCGATTTTTCACCCGATTTATAGTCTGAACAAGTTCACGCTATTGTTGCCAAATGTAAGAGCCAGTCTGCTGATTTGAGCTGACAGATTTCATGGAAAATCGCGTAGTATATGATGGTCACAGACTCCGATTTTTTAGCTTCAGACTTTGATTCCATCCAGTCAGAGGATTTAAAACCATGTTTGATATTTTGAGCTGATTTTAGAACACATATCACTGTATAAGCGCTAATAAATATAGTACACGGTACAGTCATACGGTGCTCAGACAATGGAAATCAAGGGAGCGAAGTCACAAAGATCGAGAAAAAAATGGAGACGGGTAAAAAGGAAAAGCTTACCATCATCCAGCTCACGGATCACAAGCTTTGCGCTTGACGAGTGATCATATTGAGACACAATAATATACCGCTTACAGCCGCTAGATGGAGCCGCGAGCTCGCGCATGACATGCATGAAATAAATGATTGAGAAAACGCAGAATCTGCTGTTTGCAGTTTTGCCAAGTCCGCGTTCTTCCCACGGAAATTGGGCTACTTTTACACTGTTGCCGCGGATTGTTTTTCACGTCCGCTGGTTGAATCGATTGAATTAGATTTTACCCCCCGGAACACGATCTTTACCGTGGGACCCCTACGAGAGGTAGTTTACTCGACACCGTTTTCAACTAAAAACTTTTAATGCGTCTTGGCTGTTCATTTACACGACAACGGCGTTTTGGGTGCCTGAAAACCCAAGCTTTTGAAAACGGGTTTCAAAGTGCAAGTTTTTGAAAACGATCTCCGTGTAAACAACAAAAATGCGAATCTGTGAACATGCCTATTACATGTTCAGTCTATGGTGTTTCATCGCCATCTAATGGCCTGGCAGCAGAATACAGCATTTTTAGTCGTTTTCGCGGATTCGTATGAATGGGGATCGTTTTGACAATGGTGTCTTCTGTACGCAGAAAACTCAAAGGTGAAACTTCTTCATTTTAAGCACATCATTGTTGTGTAAACGTACACTAAGCGACTAATAAAATTTTAGTCGACTGTTCCTCTCGTCGACTAACAGTTAGTCGATTATTAGGGGCAGCCCTAATTAATTCTCAACATGCAATGCTTAGCTTTGCCAAAGAATTAATTGGTATTGTTTGTGATTCTTTTTTTTTCTTAAACAATGCACATACTCATAAGACTAAATATGTCCAAAGTTTTTGCGCTGTATTTTCTGTACTTTGCCACAAAATAAATAAATAAATGAACAAATCAATTAATAAAAATGCTATTTTGGAACAACTATTTTCATACTTTATATTTTGTTATTTACAGTGCAGATAGACTTCTGCACTGCAATATAAAAATCCACTAGAAATCAAATCCTCAGCTCAAAACTTCTTTTCATAAACTTTAAAATGAGTACAGCTACAAAAAATAAGCTGCAAACTTTAATAATAAAAGCATTGCTGTTATATCAAAACACATGGCGAGCTTCATGTGCTATTGGCCCCAAGTGTGCACTTTTGTCCGAGTGCCAGTGTGTACTATGGGAAATGGGAGTTCATTATCTGGATCTGTTCTGTCCCGACACTAGAAACTAAATTTCCACAATTGCCAGTGTGCCACATGTGTATACCAGCCTATAAAGCCTTTGTCTGATTGTTTAGTGGTTCATGCTGCATCTGTGACGGTGGAATCCACAACGGCCACAGAAGCAATGACTGTTATTCCAGTAATTGAACTGCGAGATGACAAAATGTGTTTAGACACAACATATGCTCACGGTCAACCCAGAGACTTCTGAGAGAGTCGTGAAGGTGTAACACGCTCATTCCAACAGAACTGCCAGCTAGTCGTGAGACTTGCAATTTAAATTTCTCACCGTGAAACATAAACAGCTTGAGCAGAACACAGCGTTCTGCCAATAAATCATCAACAAACCTTTATTTAACCTCACACAATGCTGTAGAACAGACTGTGCCTCCTTGTCACCTGATTGTATTCGCTGCAAAAACTCTATTATGTGTCTAATACATTGTCACCTTCTCCCAGTTTGGTCCATGCATCCCTCGGCAGTGTTTGTGAAGGCTAAATAGAGAGGCGTTTTGTCATTGGGATCTTCAAATGCTAAACATTAACTATTGTGCTGTCGTTCTACCTTTCGTGCCTGAGAGAGCCATGGGAACAGATTCTCACATTCACATGCAAATACACAGAAAAGCATGCATCTCTGTTTGCTGTGTGGATAAACTGGATGCTCGTCCCCTCTCTCTCTTTCCATGCAGCTTTCATCTTTTCTATCAGAAGGAGCTGTTTCCTTCAAAGAGGAAACCATTTCCACAGGCCTCTCAGAACCACAGATTTTAAGACCTCTTTTGGATGCTGCAAAAGGTTGCGCTGATAAGAGGAAGTGGAAGACAATTACCCATCGCTTTTTGATTATTTGAATGAAGGAACAACAATGAATGTTCAAAGGGGAATGTGGAGCTTAGAGATTTCGCGAATGATGAGGAAAATCACAATGATGTTTACTGACAGACTGTCAGACAGCCAGCTGTGGGACAGCTTTTGGAAATTGATGATTATAAAGGTTTTTTGGCTTATGAAGTATCAATACATACAGCAATAATAAATATAAGCACAGCTGCAAAATCCAGTATCACACCAACCACAGTTAAATACAGTGTTTAATTAAATTATGAGACAGAGCATATAAATGATATTTGTCAAAATGTGTTTTTTACTTGCATTTTTAAGACAGCTATATATATATATATACACACGTACGGTGTAAGTTGCGTGGTGGGGTCTCCATGGATCGGACTTGTTTGTTCAGCACATCCCACAGATCCTCGATTGGATTGAGATCTGGGGAATTTGGAGGCCAAATCAACACCTCAAACTCGTTGTGCTCCTCAAACCATTCCTGAACCATTTTTGCTTTGTAGCAGGGCGCATTAAACTGCTGAAAGAGGCCACAGCCACCAGGGAATACCGTTTCCATGAAAGGGTGTGCATGGTCTGCAACAATGCTTAGGTAGGTGGTACGTGTCAAAGTAACATCCACATGGATGGCAGGACCAAGGTTTCCCAGCAGAACATTGCCCAAAGCATCACCTCTGTCGGCTTGCCTTCTTCCCATAGTGCATCCTGGTGCCATGTGTTCCCCAGGTAAGTGATGCACACGCACCCGGCTATCCACGTGATGTAAAAGAAAACGTGATTTATCAGACCAGGCCATCTTCTTCCATTGCTCTGTGGTCCAGTTCTGATGCTCACATGCCCACTGTTGGTGCTTTCGGTGGTGGACAGGGGTCAGCATGGGCACCACGACTGGTCTGCGGATATGCAGCCCCATACGCAACAAACTGCGATGCACTGTGTATTCTGACACCTTTCTATCAGAACCAGCAATTTGAGCTACAGTAGCTCGTCTGTTGGATCGGACCACACGGGCCAGCATTTGCTCCCCACGTGCATCAATGAGCCTTGGCCGCCCATGACTCTGTTGCCGGTTCACCACTGTTCCTTCCTTGGACCACTTTTGATAGATACTGACCACTGCAGACTGGGAACACTCCACAAGAGCTGCAGTTTTGGAGATGCTCTGACCCAGTCGTCTAGCCATCTCTATTTGGCCGTTGTCAAACTCACTAAAATCCTTACACTTGCCCATTTTTCCTGCTTCTAACGCATCAACTTTGAGGACAAAATGTTCATTTGCTGCCTAATATATCCCACCCACTAATAGGTGCCGTGATGAAGAGATAATCAGTGTTATTCACCTCACCTGTCAGTGGTCATAATGTTATGCTTGATCGGTGAATATATACTGTATATATTTAAAGCCATACGGACCACAATTTTTCTCCTTCATTGCTTTAGCATTAGTTGAGAGCTGCTGCCAACTTCATTGATGTCAGCCTTGTAGAAAGACTCAAGATTCCTATGCTACCCTGTCAACCCCCCATCCGCTATTGATGACAAACCCATTGGAAACAGCCTAGTTCAAGCCATCACTGCTGCCATTCAACTTCAAGTAGGACTACTGCACAAAGAATAGTTACAGTTTAATGTTGTTCAGTCTCCTTGAAACCCATTGTTCTTGGTTAGCCCTCCACAATTCTGACATCTCTTGGTCTAAAGGAGAACTCAATGGTCAAGAATTCCAATGGTCAATAACCTAGAACCACAAGAACAGAACACACCTGGTCCACCAAACATTTCAATCCTCGTCAAGATGGTCACTGTTCTTCATAAGATTCAACTTTACTGTCACATATCAACCTGGAAGAACGGCAAGGCTGATGCCTTATCAAATATCTAGGAAAAAAGCTCAAATGAAACTTTCCAACTTTCAATCTAGACCCTTCTATAATTGTTGCACCAATTAGGGATATTATTAGAGATATTATTAGGGATATTTTTACGGACATCAAGAATGCCTTACAACCTGCCATCGTTCCCACTGACTGCCCTGCAGGTAAACTCTTTGTGCCTTAGGACTCTGTGATTTACCCTCATGCATCTATTAATTATCTTCCAATGGATCCCTCTGCTTTCTTTTGAGTCTGATATGTTACACTATAGCTGTATATTGATAATTTTTATTTATTTCTCAGGTTAAGCCTTAAATTTAAGATTAAACCTTTCAATACATTTATTTATTCATTACAGCTTCATATAACTCTCTTTCTATTGTGCTACACACTTATGGCTTGATATTTGAAGCTATACCAACCACACCGATGAGAAACATTATTTCTTTATTGATCTATGAAGCCTGGTCTAAACTCAATATGGCAACATTTCAACATTTTTCAGTATGCTTTCACAAATAAAAGGCCTGTTATTTTGAGCCAGAATTTATTGAATAAAACTTTAGAAAACATTGTCCATTTTCTAAGCTATTTACCACCTGTTGTAGATTAAATACATTGTGGTATATTAAAACATGCTGTAGTGTGTCCTCAGAGGTTGTAAGAATGTGATTGGAAAAAGATGATTTTGTAGATGCTACAATAAGATTTTCAGATGGTTTATGGCTCTATATTGCCTTAAACATTACATTGAAGAATATATCCTGAACATTATTCAAAAGCAAACATGAGATCTTAAAAATAAAATGGCATGCCTCTTAAAGGGGTGTAACATACAGGTACTTATTTAGACCAAAAATAATGGGGGGGGGGAAACTGTTATAATGTAAGTTTGAAAGTTGGTTTCATAATCAGTTTTTGACAGATTAACCATTCTTATTTAACCGTTCAGCTTTGCTGCCAAAACAATAGAGAGAGTTTCAAATTTTATGAGTAATTTTCTTTGATCTTTTATTCTAATTTAAGCAAATGGTCTCGAAGGATAAGCTAATATAGAAGTTCTATGCTCACACAAGTTCAAACAATCCAACGCTGTACACATTTGTTCTGGTGATGAAAGACAGAAAGAGACAACAGTGCTGTGTTCAAAGGAAATGACATAAATTGGCAGTACTTACAAAAAGTAACTTAACTGAGCTTATAAATCAAAGGTTCGAACTCGATGTCATTATAAGAGATGCTAGAAATTATGCTGTGTAGCAGTCGGTAACTTGAAGGAATAATCACCCAACTATTTAAATACTGTCATGATTTGACAAAGAATGAATCATACTGATCAAGCTCTTAAATTCAATTCACTGACTAAATAATCTAGGTGATGAGTAATAACAACTTATTTTTTGATCGGTTTCTACTTTAAAGGTAGCGTGCCTGCTTTTATGATGCTTTTACTTCCTTTTTAAAGTTTGAAAGAAAGCAATGTGAGTCATTTTGGAACAAAATATGAGTTTCATTATAGAATTACCCTTAAAAGAAAAAAACGTCCTGCACAATCATTTATCATATTTTACTTCACGCATTTGGTTATGGCATTAAGGAAATTATTGGCTGCAACATTCCATTCCATAATTTGAATCAATACAATTGTGCTTCCCTGAAATAGTTTTTCCGTAACAGATAGTATGCACAAGAGTGCTGGGCACAGATTCAGGAAAATGTGTCTTTCTCATTGTGTCATTGCTCAATGATGAAGCACCTATACCTCAAATTGATTTAAAACTAAGGTAAGCATCACAACGTCATGTCATAATTTAATGAAACGCACAAAGCATCATTGTACAGTTGATTTCAAGGATTTATGGGTGTTTCTTCAACTATGTGCACTTTCTGAAAATAAAATCTCTTAATATTAGTTTAATTTGTCCACTAGCAATATCATGTTTTACGGCAAAAATTGTCTTTTTTAATTTATTAAAAGATGTAATTATACCATCACCTCTCCTATTTATTATGTGTTGTGTTTAATAGCACTCTGTGACTTGGTGAAAATGCCATTTTTGTAAATTTGTGAAAAATGTACATAAATGAATAGTTCAGCCATGAAACACTATTCACGTTCTGATTGGTTGTTCCAATGTAACTTCCACAGCCAATCGATTTCATGTATCCACTACTACTTCCCTTTATAACCACGATGCATCCAAACCAATACACTAAATGCAAATTCTTATTCTAACCCTCCACCTCCCCAGCACCACCTGCCTAGACCTGCTATGGTGGATCTCCCTCTCCCTGTCATGACTGAAATCCCTTTTTTTTTTCTTTTGCATTATTTGCCTAATTATTATAGTTGTCATAAAATGTTATCATTAATATTTTATGGTAGATTTTTTTTTATTTTTAGAGAGTTTGTTTTAGAAAACAAAATAGATACATTATTTGAAAAGTAACAACAACAAAAAAGACTAAAAACTAAAATTTTTCAAGACTTGCATCTTATAATGCAAAGACAAATGTTGAAATCTGCTAATTATAATAAAAATCAACTGCTAGGACATAAAAATTGCCATAAAACTGAAGCTGAAGAAACACCCATAAATGTTTCCTAATTGAGCCATAACATTGTGGCAAGCTTATGAATAATAGACTACATAACAAAAGGTTTTTATTCCTAAAACAATTTAGGGAGTATTAGTGAGAATGAAGAAGAAAAAGAAAAAAGCCAGCATAAATCTCAAACGAACACCATTCCCATTTGCTGTTAAAAATAGAAAAAGAGGTTCTCATGCAATTGGAAAACTGCTTCACTTTTGTGCTTTAGTGGCTTCCATTGGGGTTTGTTTATTGTTCCTTGGCTGCATTAGGCCAAATTCAATAGATTATGAAGGGAAACATTTAATCATTTATGGTGGGAGAAATTGCTTTTATTGCTGCACACAGTTAAATGAAAACAAAGGATACGGCACACAGACACAATTGGGCCTGCTCAAATACGTCTTACTTAAGAGGCTAGATATATAATCATACATTCATAAGACATCCAAACAAGAAAGAAGAACTATCTAGATGATTAGTAAAGAACTGAATGATATATAAACCTTTTTTTCCCCACTCAAATATGAATATAAGCCAAAAGTCTGCAAGCAGTGTGTTTTGCCCGAACCTCCCTAGTCCTTTTAAGGCAGGTGGAGTTATCTGAAGCGAATGAGTAATGATAGTTGGCTCCCATCACAAACCTACTGCAGACGTGTTTGTTTAGCAGGAGTCAACCTGTAGAAGTGTGTGCAGTGCAGCAAATCATGTATAAGATTTTATTTTATCGATAAAAAGCACCATAGTCTAAAACTCGGCATGTGATAGCAACAGAATTTGTAACGGCCACTTTTCTTTTTTATTCAGATATGGGATGTTTAGAGAAGCTTAAAGGATTAGTTCACTTTCAAATGAAAATTACCCCAAGCTTTACTCACCCTCAAGCCAGGTGTATATGACTTTTTTCTTTCTGATGAACACAATCAGAGATATTTTAATAAATATCCTGATACATCTGAGCTTTATAATGCTTTATAACCAACGCTTATGATCTGAAGAAAGTGCTTCCATCCACATCTATCCATCATAAACATACTTCACACGGCTCAGGGGGGTTAATAAAGGCCTTCTGAAGTGAAGCGATGCGTTTGTGTAAAAAAAATATCCATATTTAACAAGTAATAAAGTAAAATATATAGCGTACGCCAGATCGCCTTCCATATTCAACTTAGGAAGAGAGCACAACGCCTCTCGCAGTTCAAAAAGCTTACACTACGTCCTAAGCCTTCCCTATTCAACTTACGCTGCATTCACATGGGGCGTCAGCGTCAACGCTTGACGGAGGGCGTCTCTGAAGCTTGTGTTGACGTGATCGTTATAATGATAACAGCACATCGCATTACTTTCCGGTGTTGCTCGAACGCAATTGGCTAGCGACTGCTCTAGGGTGTTTGCATAAACCGATCTGATTGGCTGACGCCTGCGTTGGCGCTTGAAAAGTTGAGAAATCTTCAACTTCTGCCACTTGCAATGCGAGTGAAGCGACGCGACGGAACCCACAATTCAGTTCGGCAACGCATGACGTCACCCATTCAAAGTAAATGAGAAGCGTTAACGCAGACAGCCCGTGTGAATGCAGCGTTACGGGAAAAGCTTAACTGACGCCACGCCAGTTTACACTTTCTTCGTAACTTGAATAGGGAAGGCGGTATGAATTGTTACAGTTTATGAAGGTCAAAATCTCTGAGGTGGAACAGGCCAAATTCACCAATTCATGTGTTTACTGTAAAGCTAGCTACTTTTCATGCTAGGCTAATTTTAAGTTCGGTTAAAAAAAAAAAAGACACCAATGTTTACCTTATTAGTGGAAAGTGACTGTTGTCTTGCTGGTGGCCAGGAAACAGACATTTCTCACTTAAAAATAAAAGGCTAAGTGTCAATTTGGCATTAATTAGCTGTGAAGCGCAAGATATATTTTGTTTCATTCGACCAAATTAATATCCACTCAAACACCATGGAATTTGCATACATATTGGATGAGCCTGCAAAACTGTCCAATTATGACAAAGTATTTTTTAGCATCATTATTTGGTCGATTTATGCACAAAAGCTTAATCAGGATACTGTCTCCTGTTGCCATGGAAAATTTTTGGCAAACGAGGACCGTTGGCATTCTTGAAAAGATTCAGTGACATATTATCATATAACATTCCGACGCTGAGCCAACCCAATACTGATGCGAATTAATAGCATAATAAATTTGAATTAATTATTTTTTGTCTTTAGGGACAAGACGGTGCCTCTGGGAATCTGCCCAGCGCCCACAATCCACATTTAATTAAAAGTCTTTTCTCCATCTGATATCCAATACACATTTAACCATGTCGGTTTGGTTTGCAGATTTGATTGGTCTTCTATTCAGTTTGTTTCTGCATGATTCTATGCTTCATTGAGATGGATTATTCTGCTGTTCCTTCAGGTTCCGGTACTTTGTTTTTGTCTCTTACAGAATTTAGATTAAAATGATGAAGTATGTGTGCATGTTTTAGTTTTGCTTTTTGAGTATAACAATGTTAAAACACTAAAACACTGACATGCTCAAAGCTCATTTAAAAATTTGTTTTAGAAAGGGTATATTTCATGTTGACTTTTTAAAAATTTAGTTGATTCATCAAATTTGGAAAGGCAATTTAAGAGCAAAATGCCTCTCTAAATAAAAACGGTACTAAATAAAAAAAAAAATCTTTTCCATAGTGCGCTGCTAAGTAGGTCTACTGCAAATCAAGGGAACTTGGTGTGAAAATTCATCAAATTTACTAATGGAGGTGATGTGCTCTTCAAAGTATGTGCGCTTTCTGCTGTCAGTGGATTTTCCTTGCACTTATCTGCTCAACACAATTTGTGCCATTTGTACGTGCCATACATCGCTTGCATTACTGCCTTGACGCTTCATTTCTCTGAAGAATCTTTCCATCTCACCCTGAACTGCCATTAGACGGCAGACCATTTAGAAAAATGATGTATGAGCCAAAATATTATGCAAACTGACTCAGAGAGTACATATCACACGAAGTGCAACGTGTATATTAGATAAGTGTCCTTGTGTTCAATATATATATATATATATATATATGTATATATATAATATACACACATACACATACACATACATATACATATAGTACATACTATATATCTTGCTCTTTTTTCAAAGGGTGAAAATTGAGTAAAGATCTGGCAACCCGATCCGGCTGGTACTCCATGTTTCTGTTTTGGTGTCAATATCCACTCTGATGTCTGATGAAATAAACACTTAAGCTTTTACTCTTGCATGTTATAAGTATGTCTTGCATCAAGGCCGCACCAAAGTATACTTCACGAGCTGCTGAGTGATCATTCATTTCCTTTTCCCTTGTTGTTTGCAGTTGGACCCAAGCCACACTTTTGAGTTAAGTGTCATCCTTTCGATGTGTTCTACTGACCCTCGAGTCCTCTAGAGTCTAGACTATGACAGGGAAAGGTCTCAGTAGAACTACTGTGTACATAGGAGTTGAAAAACTGTGTTTTTTGAAAGCTATTTATTTTGTAAGCGTTCAAGATGTTATATCTAAGCAAACATGAGTGGTTTGACCTTGGAACCATAATTCTGCATTACTATCCTCCTTATATATATATCATTTAAGCAGTATCACGTGTTTATTTAAATGGCCTTTTACCCCATTGAGCTGTTAAAATGTACATTTTCCAACCTGATCTTATGGCAATTCGTACGTATTTTACGAGGTGGCTAATTCGTACGAATTTGTACGAACTCACTCATAGGAATTCGTATTTTTTGCTAGACTGTATGTAATTTACGAATTGCCAAATTCGTATGAATTCATACGAATGACCTACCCCTAACCCCGGCCCTAAACCTACCCATCACTAGGGTTTAGACAAATCGTATGAATTCGTATGAGGTCGTACGAATATAGCTTACAGTATTATTACCAGTGTTGGGGAAAATTACTTTTAAAAGTAATGCATTACAATATTGCGTTACTCTAAAAAAAAGTAACTAAGTAACTCCCTAAAAAAAGTAACATAATTAGTATGGTTGAATTAGATCATTGAAGGTCAGCAGAAAAGACATTGGTTAATACATTAAGATTAAATACATAAAGTGTATTTGTGTAATTTAACATAGTTAATAATTACAGGTTTGTATAACATTCTGAGATTGCATTTCAGTTTTTATTCATTTTGAGGAATACTGAATGTTTTCGTGCAAGTGAGATGAGTAAATGCATGTTCACATTTAGTCTAGAATTACAATAAGCATCATGTTCACACAGCACATACAACACCTCTGAACTTACCCTATTTCTCTCAACATGGGGACAAGAGAGCTGTAAGTCAATAAATGTGAAAAAGTAACTTGCGTCACTTATTTGAAAAAGTAACTTCGATATTTTGCTGTAAATTGAAATGCGTTACTTTACTAGTTACTTGAAAAAGTAATCTGATTAGTAACTCAAGTTACTTGTAATGCATTGCCCTCAACACTTATTTTTACTAAGCAAAAGTATCACTAATAGTCAGTAAATCTTAATATATCTGGTAAAAGTTCAAAAAGCAAGAGTTTTTCAGTTCTTGCCTTATCTGCACAGGCTTATGCAGTTATTTAGAATTAATACAATTTAATTTGAGTCATATTTCCTCTCCAGAGCACATTTAAATTCAAGAGATACGATTTGCTGTTCCAGTCATAATGGACTTTGATTGTATTCTGCTGCTTGGAGTCACAAACACAAACCGAAGCGAACGAGGGCAGCACGTCTAGTTTCATTCAGAATATTAAATCTTTCTGAACACAATACCAAAAGCAGTGTCTGCAGACCCCGTTTTTTTTGTAACGTGACATACAAAGTGGCTGTTTTAGCAGAAGGAAATGGCCTAAGCCCTCTCTTTTCAGATAAGAGAGGTAATTACAGTGGTTTGGACAAGGCCGGCGCTGTCGGGCGAATTCAGAGCACAAAACGGGCAGATTAGAATACACACAAAAGCACCACTGGGATTTCAGATTACAGGTGGTCTTGGACATAACCATGTTATTTGATGATGCATTGTTTCATGAACTATTCTGTCAGTGGAAAGAGCATGCTTGCATCCCATTCTTCTCTTCTGACATGTCCAAGATCTTTTATCATCAATTTTGGGTGGACTTTGGGTTTCAAGACCCCTGTTTTGGTTCTTTTAAATGCTTGGTAGCTGCTGCATCCTTTCTTAAAATCAGCTTTCTGGAGGCAACAATGTTTATTAGCTTTTAAAGCACTAGTATGATGGTTAAATTACATCCAGAGCTCATTATTCTGACACATGGTGCATCAAGAGGGAATTTCTGAAGCAGTTTCCTCAGTGATAGCATGAGTACATTAAGCCCCAATAAAAACAGGAAGGCGAAATCTAGCGCTGTTCGCTATGACATAATTTGGACTCGAGTTGCTCTGTACATCAGAAATCAACAAAAGAGGCTTGAATTTACAGCCCATTTTAAAACAATTAAACTGGATTTATGGGGCCTTCAAATTGCTTGCAGCTTTTTAAAGATGTTTTAGCAGCGCCATAAAAAGCACTCTCGCAAATAACAAAAAATAACTTTGGCAGGGAAATGCGGTATTAAACCTTTTATTGGCTTGTTACAGTAGTTTCCTCGCACCCTTTTGTTGTTTCGTATTAAAAGAATAGCTCTCATGTCGTTCCAAAGCCGTTTTACTTTATTTCTTCCGTGGAATATTCTGGCCACTCTATGGCATGTAATGAAAGTGAATGAATCAAGTCAAGTCAAATTTATTTATATTGCGCTTTAATACAATACAGATTGTTTCAGAGGAGCGCATTAATAAACAAGAAAATAACAGTATATGCTGCAAAGTTCTTCAATTATGAAACAAATACAATTTCAGCTGAAAAGCAGCTCTAAAAGACAATAGTGTCATCATTCAGCTCACTTTAGATCAATGTTGATTCAATTCAATCACCATAAAAGTGATTCATACTTTATGACTCACCCACTATACTACAAATCTTCTGGAAACAATAGTGAGGAAAACACGGAAATTCGATTTATTACTGAGTTCATGAGAGAAGTAGCCATGTTTGATTCATGAATAATTTTTAGTCAGAGCTTTTAAAGGTGTAATGTGTAAAAGTTGGGAGGATCTATTGACAGAAATGCAATATAATATACATAACTATGTTTTCAGTGCTACATAAAGACCTTACATAATGAACCGTTATGTTTTTACTACCTTAGAATGAGCCATTTCTATCTCATACACAGCGGGTCCCCCCTCCATGTCAAGTCGTCATTTTGTGCCGGCATGTTTCTACAGCAGCCCTAAATGGACAAACTGCTCTACAGATCGCTTTTAGTCACTATGTTGTTCTAAATCGTTCGTGTTTTTAGAGGCAGCTTGCATCGTCATTATGTTGAATATGCACAAAGTAGTATTAGTAGTAGTTAGTAGTCGTCTGGTTTATTTGAAGCAGAGATCGTTCTTTGTTAGAAGTAAGAACTTCTCTGCTGTCTCAGACGACGATAGCTTTGCGTCGGCAAGGCGGCCACCGTAGCTTCTCCGCAACCTCACCGCTAGATGCCGCTAAAATGTACACATTGCACCTTTAAATTAATTGGTGATTAAGTTCATAAAAGTTCACAGTTCACAAATGATTATTTTACAAACTCATTGAATCAAAGTTGCAGTGGCTAACAGCTCATTGGAGGGGAAGTGTTGCAGTGAATAAGTTAAATTTAAATCTGTTTCTCACACAAAGTTATTGTATGACTTGGAATATAATAAATAGATCACACAACTATTTTAATGATACTTTTATGCTACTTTTTTGTCTTTTAAGATCTTGACACTCCCAGAAATTCACTTGAATTAAGGAAAAAAAGATTTTGGGTGATCAATCCTTTAACATTCTTTTTGGGTCAGAATTACTTCAGAACTGTTTGTTTGGCTGGAAACTTTGCTTGGAGTTAAAAGCTGCTTATAGTTTAAAAACTACATTAATTTCTCATGGCATTTTTCATGAGTGCAGACAGTGTACTGAAATGACTTTTCAGACAAACTTTGATTAGAAATTTATTTTAAAGACCGTTTAGAGAAGGTTCCATCCATTCATCATGATAAATCAAAAGAATGACTTTCTTTCTAAAATAGATGAATTTATCATTGTCAAAGCACATTAGTTTTGTCATGCTTTGACCTCGGTACATGTTGTTGACAGTCTGAAATGATGATTTGGATGAGAAACAGCAGACATTGACCCTGTCTGTCACTGAACATTTATGCCATGCATGGTTGCATGCTTGTACTGCAGTTTTACAAGGCCATCTGATGCACTGGAAGAGGAAATTATGTTTCTATTTTTTTGGAACTCGAGTCTAATGTTGTTTGTCAGGGCAAATACCACCATCTGTGACACAAATTACACTAACCTTTTCCCAAATGCTATTTTCATACATTCATGATTCACAGTTAACAAAATCTATGAATATCATGTTATATCTCGCAAAACAACTGCAGGAAAGTTTTCGAACAATAAAAAGTAGCATGCGTGGATACTTTTGTACAGAAACACTGAACCAAGGTAACTACTTTCCTTTTACATAGTTCACATTTTTGACCAGACAAATGGGCACAAAATATCTCAGTATTTTTTGTTTCTGCTGTAAAAATGATTTTTCAAAGTTGTAAATAAAACAAAGATTATTGGAATACTTTTTACAAGAACATTTCACATTTAATTAGGTGTGTTATCTGGACAGTTACTCAGAATTTCAGAGTAAAAATTGTTTTGAAAGTAAAAATAATTGGTGTTTTGTTTTTCAGAGATTACAAAACATTCTGCAAAAAGTGTGTGTGTGTGTGTGTGCATATCTATATATATGAGAGCCGTGCGATATTTTAGTGATAACAGCACTTCTACCTTTTCACTGTTTGTATCACTCCGCTTGAAGCGACTCTCATGGCGGCCGAGCAAATCCAAAAAATTTCAAAATGCGAGCTCCAGGCCGTCAGTGGCCGTTCAGTGCTCGTGCACCCGCAGAGAACAGCTTCATCTCGGCCAGTGCTTCGGGGATTTGCAGCTGGCTTTTATAGTGGTTAAACATGAGATATAATTCATTTTGGGTAGAAACAGTCTTTGGTCTCATTAATCTATTATTCCTGGAAAATTTGCTTAACTGTAAAAAGGACAAATACAAAGATCGCTTTCTTCAGTGGACATTCAAACAGATTTTTACAATGGATATAATATTATGGACGCGACCTGAAGAATGAATGTTATATCAGACACAGGTAATGCTTGCTCACTCTCTCTCTCTCTCTCTCTCTCTCTCTCTCTCTCTCAATAATACTGTACAAAATGCAATGAGTTTCAATGGAGGGACTCAACATTCCATCGTTACTAGTTCTAGAGTGATGTTTTAGAATTAGTAACGGAGGCTTGGTCAAACCGTCAACTTGATATTTGAATCCGTGGCAGAAGGAAGTAGTTCTGCACAAAAGAGGGTTTTAAAGACACTCCATTGTTATTTCTTATTTATTTACATTTGTACTGTTGTATAAACTCAATATCACACTCGTAGCCATGTGATATGGCAGTATATCAGCACGCTATGATTACCTAGGGCCGAATCACAGCCGTGCTGATGTATATCATATCGCACGGCTACTCTCCTGTGATATTACTCATATATATATACAGGTGCTGGTCATATAATTAGAATATCATCAAAAAGTTGATTTATTTCACTAATTCCATTCAAAAAGTGAAACTTGTATATTATATTCATTCATTACACACAGACTGATATATTTCAAATGCTTATTTTTTTTAATTTTGATGATTATAACTGACAACTAAGGAAAATCCCAAATTCAGTATCTCAGAAAATTAGAATATTGTGAAAAGGTTCAATATTGAAGACACCTGGTGCCACACTCTAATCAGCTAATTAACTCAAAACACCTGCAAAGGCCTTTAAATGGTCTCTCAGTCTAGTTCTGTAGGCTACACAATCATGGGGAAGACTGCTGACTTGACAGTTGTCCAAAAGACGACCATTGACACCTTGCACAAGGAGGGCAAGACAAAAAAGGTCATTGCAAAATAGGCTGGCTGTTCACAGAGCTCTGTGTCCAAGCACATTAATAGAGAGGCGAAGGGAAGGAAAAGATGTGGTAGAAAAAAG
>RJVU01018281.1:436040-464647 GCA_003731715.1 Anabarilius grahami
ATGAGAAAATGGAGAGACTTTTTAATGTTTACTTTCTATTATGTTGGTATTTAAAAGTTTCTGTTATGTTAATAGTTTTAGGGGTTACCATTGTAGTGAAGTGTAGAACATGTGCTTAGGGTTGAGGACCTGCTAACAACGATTAAAGTTGATTTAATTATAAAAACAACTATTTTGGGCATGCCATAGATGGAATAAAACCATCTTCTGGCTAATACCTAACAACAAGAGTATTTACAGAGTAAATATTTTGTAAAAGTTGTGGAAATTGTTCTGGAACGCATCCACTAAATAAACTAATCAATTAAACTGGAGATTTTTTTTAAATTTCTGTTTGATATTAATATTAGGATAATTAAACTTAATGGTTTTGAACAAAATTAAGAATGTTAACCTGATTCAACTAAATGGCATTGAGTTAACTGTACGTAATAAATTTAAGTTAACTGAAATAAATAATGTTAATTAAATGCAACATAATCAAATTACGTGGAACCTGTTGACATAAAAAAATTAAGTTAATCCAACGTATCATTTTTTTGAGTGAACAGCGAAAAAAAAGAAAGAAAGAAATTAAAAATAGCATTATTTTAGACAAAACTTTTAAAGACATGAATGTATTACACTATGCAATTCTTATTTTTAATACAATAGGCAGTGAATCCTGACAAAAGGAAATGCTACTTATTGCTCTAAGGCTGCTTAGGAACAAGCTGTTTCATTGTTTCCCTTTGAAAGTCTTTTAAAGGTCAAGGAGAATAAGTCATTACAACAGGAGACGAGACTTTTCCGTTCATTTTATTTAACTGAAATCTTGTCTCCAGGTTCTGAAAACTGCTTTAGTAATCTGTGTTCAAAGTGTTCCAGTTGTCCAAGCTATATCTGCGCCATTTCCCAGATGGAGGCTTTATCAAAGGAGTAGAGCCAGGCTTTACATTTCAAGACAGAAAGTACAAAACACCTTGTAAATCAGCTATAATGAAAGTCTGAAACCATCACCTATATGATATGCCAACTGAGGTAAGAGAAAACGCAGATCTCATGGTCATTCTTTACAGCTACGCCTACTAATTATCAAGGGAGGGTTTGTGAATGGAGGGTGTTTCAGGGGAAATGGGCATATGGACTTTCTTTGCATCACTTGCCTCTAAGTCAATTAGAATGCTACTAAGAGAAAAAGTCCCCAGCACAGTACATTAGCCGCCAGTGATTTGAACATTTATCACTTTAGGACAAGAGGCCACTGCGCTTGCCTGCATAATGGTCCTTACCACTTTGGGGGCCAAGCACAGTGTTGTATGTTGACATAACCACCCCTATGCTCATCTTGTGCAGGCAGTGAAAATTTAAAGCCAATAAAAGCCTGCTTATGTTCCTTTCTTGCAGAGTAACATTAAGTAGTATCATTAAAGACGTGAGCTGGTTAGATCTGTTTAGATTTATGTCTTATCTCGCATATTTCTGCTTCAGAATTTGCAACTATATTTCACAATTGCAAATTTATATCTCACATTTGCGACTATTTCTCCAAATTGCAAGTTTATATATTATATTTGTGATTACTTTTTACAATTGTGACTGTATCTCATATTTGCATCTATTTCTCAAAATTGTGAATTTATATCTCATGTTGACTATATAACATTTATATCTGTTTCTCACAATTACGACTATATCTCACATTTGTGATTATTTCTACCAATAACGACTATATCTCACATTTGCGACTATTTCTAAAAATTGTGACTGTATCTTACATTTGCGACTGTTTCTCACAATTATACGACTATCTCACAATTGCAACTGACTATTTCTACCAATTTTAAATTTATATCTCACATTTGCGACTATTTCTACAAACTGCGAGTTTATATCTTATATTTGCGACTACTTTTCACAATTGTGACTGTATCTCATATTTGCATCTATTTTTCACAATTGCAAATTTATATATTATATTTGTGACTATTTCTACCGATTGCGAATTTATATCTAACGTTGACTATTACATTTATATCTTACAATTGCGACTATATCTCACATTTGCAACTATTTCTGCCAATTGTAAATTTATATTTCACATTTGTGACTATTTCTAAAGATTGTGACTGCATCTTACATTTGTGACTATTTCTCACAATTATGACTATATCTCACATTTGCAACTATTTCTACAAATTTTGAATTTATATTTCACATTTGTAACTATTTCTAAAAATTGTGACTGTATCTTACATTTGCGACTATTTCTCACAATTATACAACTATCTCACAATTGTGACTATATTTCACATTGTGAATTTTTATCTCACAACTGTGGCTATTTCTCACAATTTCTCCCAACTGTGGCTCTGTATCTCACTTTTGCAACTATATCGTAATTGTGACTTTACTTCTTATTTTCAACTAATTATGAGGCACTTAGTGTTCTTTTGCATAAAAAAAAATAAGCAGCAAAATGCAGAACTAAAAGCTTTGTAGCACTTTTCAGACAGCTGTCAGTCAAACTTCTCCTGTGTCTGCATCTTTTGGGATTACACTAGTGCTTCAAAATGAAAACAAGCAACACAGCCTTATAATATGCTATTCATAATGCTGACTAGAACTGACTAAAACACTTTGACTTGAAAAGCACTGTGTGGCTTTTAGCTCTGCAGGTCCACTCCTGCCCTGGTCTCCAGCTGTCTTAAAGTCTGCTGACGCAGCATGTGATTAACATATACATGAGAGGTGTTTCACACCTGAGCTTTTAAACAGCATTTCTCTGTGCCGCATGTGGCCAAAACAAATTTAGTGTTGCAGCTTTACAATTGACTGTGATGTCTTGGGATAAACAGAAACATTATATGATGTGTGCTGATGAACTCCATGACCTCGTTGGATATCAGAACTGTCATGGAACTTTTTCAGCACTTAAAAGAGAGCGTCCTGGCGACCTCAACCATTTCCTTAAGTAGTAAAAGCTGTCTCAGTCAGACATTAAATTGCCATCTGGCTTAATCACCGATAGGTTTAACTCAAGTCAGTGTTACCAAAATGACATCTGGACGCTAAGCAGTTTCATACTGCAATAGTTACTTAAAGGGATAGTTCACCCAAAAATTTTTATTTTCACCCTCATGTTTTTCTAAACATGTATGCTTTTATTTTTGTTTGTGAAACACAAAAGAGATATTTTGAAGCAATATACAGTGTATATATATATATATATTGTACCACAAACTGTAGTTTTAAGAGTTTTTTAGACCCTAATGTAGTTGTTTAGACAGTTGAGAGATTTGTTTAGACGGAGATGCGAGCTCTAGGCCGTCAGCGGCCGTTCAGAGCTCGTGTACCCACCGAGAACAGCCTCATCTTCCCCAGTGCTTCGCGGATTTGCTGCTGGCTCTTATAGTGGTTGAACGCAAGATATAATTAATTTTGGGCACATAAAACGGCAATCAAATTGAGCTATGTTAAATTTAATAATTTAATATTAAGGCTATATTTAACTTGCACCCTGTAGAGCTCTGCCTTTGTACGTTTGACTTATTGTATAATTGTGTTTATTTCCTATTGTCTATTATAATGGCTATTGTTGTTAATTTAAATATTGTTGTTCAATAAATATTATTTTATATAAATAATGTTGTATTTCATATTGTGAAAGGGTCCATTAAGGGTCCTACGTAGGGTTGCAAAGGGGTGGAAAGTTTCCGGTAAATTTCCGGAAACTTTCCACGGGAACTTAACCTGGGGAATTTTGGAAATATTCCAATTTGGAAACTTAACATGAATTTATGGGAATTTATGGGAATTTATGGGAATTAATTGGAAATTTTGGGAAATTTATACAGATTTATAATATTTATATAAAATGTATCATATAAAAACAAATATAAACATTTTGTTTGGTCATAACATGAAATAACAGTTATTTATTTTTCACATTTAATTAATTTTAATTTAGTAAATATGTAAATTAAATATATTTTTATTGCAGCAATTACATTGTTATGTGTTACATTGTTACATTGTGCTGAAATGTTATTTATTTCAGTGTCACATGATCCTTTAGAAATCTGTCTAATTTTGTTGATTTGATACTTATTTGTTATTATCATTGTAGGAAACAGTTGTGTTAGCATGTTAGAATGATATATGAAGGATCATGTGACACTGAAGTCTGTGGAAATGATGATGAAAATTCAGCTTTGATCACAGAAATAAATTATATTTTTATGTATATCAATTATTATACCATTATTTTAAATTGTAGTTATGTTTCACAATATTACAGTTTATTCTGTATTTTTGATCAAACGTGCATGCAGGGGGTGTGGCCTCAATAGCCCTGCAGTAAGTAGTGTGCTGTGTGAGGAATGTGGAGGGTAAAAATTAAACTAAAATTATATGGTTGTTTTAACCAAAATTATGTTGCAAGATGTTTTTTCAACTACATTTAAGTACCCTGTTATAGGCTAACCTGCAATTTGGCAAATTCCCTGTTTATTCCCATTAATTCCCGTTAATTCCCATATATTCCCGTTAATTCCCATGGAAAGTTTCCAGCTTTGAAAATTCCCGGCACTCGTGCCTATAGCCAAATCACAGCCGTGCTGATATACAGCCATATTGCACGGCTACTGATATTGCTCATATATGGAAAAGACCAGCATAACTAGTCTTCAAAATATCTCAGGTGGCTTGAAATATAGTGCAGTTGTATGAACTGCTTTTCTAAAAAAAACAATAAATGGTGCTTTTAAGCTATACATATTCAAATACTTTGGAATGATATGAGGGTGACCAAATAATAAAAAAATATAGTGAACTATCCCTTTAAGATGACTACCATATTTAAACGGCTAGCAATCAGTCACACCACAGACAAAGTCTATGATTTGTGTGGTTGAGCTGAAGTGTTTCACTTCTTTCTCTATATTTAACTAATTCTGAACTTTGTCCTTGGATTCTGTGGATGAAAAACTGGACGAAACAGAAAAAAAGGAAAGAAATGTCAGTCCGCTTGCCATTCCCCATCCGTATACCCCCTCTAAACTTTCTTTTCTCATCTCTCTCCAGAGTTGCACAGCCTGTGCCAAAGATGAACTGAAGCATTAACAAGCTCGAATGCTGCCGGTGTGTTTCTCTCACACAAGCACTGAGCTTACTAGGGCAATACAATCAAACAAACCTTCTGGCATATTTCACAGCCCCTTGAGTTGTCGCAACCCCAGGCAGATCAATAGGTCGGGTGACAAGATCACACACAGGTTGTGTGAGGTGTCAAACTAACAACTCCGCCTGGAAGGTCGTCTTCTATAGACATTTATGAGCAGATTTGGTCTTTGTATTGCTAGAAAGTGACTACTTTGGTTTGTGAGAGAGATTCAAAGCTTGGTAGGGAAAATTACAATAAAAAACGTTCAAGGCACACTCATTATTTAAGTGGATATTTCATAATAGATAATTGTATTATTTGTACTTCTTTTCATTTCTATATATTTTTTCTATAATGAAATCTCGAGTTAAATAAAAGGCTTTTTAATAAACCTAAAAAAATATTAGGATATAAGAAATGATAGATGCAAAGAGGGTGTATTTTAAGATGACTCTTTTCTATAGATTAAAATAACCGCATTTTTAAGCTAATTGAATGGTGTGTGGAAGTATGGGAAATCATTTTCATTAATTATTATGGCATTTTTCCAGTGCAGTCAGTTAGAATGTGTTAATGACATCTGCTGGTGTGTTTCTCTAACTTCCCTCTGAACAGACAGATATACAGTGTATGCAGATGTTCAAAAGATATTCTTGTAGATTAGTGATTGTTAACAGGGTCCGCTAGGGGGCCTCAACAAATTTTCATGGAGGCCACAAAATGATTTGAAATGAAAAACTGCCTTGGCGTTGCATAAAAATAATATGCTGAGACTGGTGAAACTGGTGCAAACTCAAAAATGGTGTTGATAAAATATGTTTACAAATTGTACAAAGTTGCTAATGATACCTGAGACCACAGCAATTTCAAGGTTAGACTGGCGTTAGCATGTTTTTCTTATTCAACATTAAAGCTGCAGTAAGTAACTTTTGTAAAAATGTATTTGTTAAACCTGTCATTATTCTGACAATAGAATATGAGACAGATAATCTGTGGAAAAATCAAGCTCCTCTGGCTCCTCCCAGTGGTCCTATTGCCATTTGCAGAAATACACCGCTCCCGGTAAGAAACAACCAATCAGAGCCAGGAGGAGTGTCTTAGCAGTGTCAATCAAGCTCTTGTGTGCGCTGATCACACACCTCTCATGCACAGCGCGTACAGGCGTTCAAATTCAAGATTACCGGTGTGCCGCAGCTTTGCTTACGGCGGACAAACAATCCAAACTGCCAATTCCTCGAGTGGCACCTGCTCATAAAATAAAGACGGGTAAACGGAAAAAGACAGATGACGATGATAAAAAAGCCAAAAAGAAAGAATTAGATATGAAAGGATTAAAAACCGATGCAGAGTTAGCCACATTTCTGCTTGACAAGTAAGTATCCCTGCTTGATTTGTTTCATTTTTTAAGAACTACACAACTAATTTCAAAACAGGCCTGACAAATTATGTATGGCATGGTTTCTTGTAGATTTCAGGGTGGTCCTTTGCATACTGTAACGTTAGTTACCGTTATATTATCTTACTAGCTATTTATTACTTATAGAAATAGTGCAACGTCATATAGTTACATTACATGTATTGCAAAATACGTAATGTTTTGAGGACCAAGTTTGTAGTCAAAGTATGGGCAGGCCATAGTCAATGTAAATCATATTGTTGATGTTTCGTCCGTACCAGTGAATGTGCCATAACTGTATATCCGCCGTCATCGGTGGCCCTGCTTGCTCACTAGCCTGCGCGTTCACGGCAGGCTCCGTTGTGATGGGGGAGGAGCTGTGGAGGGAGGGCTGAAGTGCAGCAGAGAGCAAGGGGAAGTGACCTGTGAGTTGTGCTTGTTCAAATTTTCAGGCTAAGTCAACGTTTTCTAAAAACTCCCTACTGCAGCTTTAATGTAAGTTTCCTGTCAAGAATTACTTGTTAGGTTTATATACATGCTTAGAAATGTACTATTACAATATTTAGTATTACAACACTGTAAAATATTGCAAGGACTTCATTTTTATTCTGAATTTTACTGTGAAATCTATGGAGCCCCTAAAGGGACAAAATATGAGATGGAAGGGAAAATTATATGTTAAAAGATTAGTTCACTTCAGAATTAAAATCTGCTGATAATTTACTCACCCCCATTTCATTCAAGATGTTTATGTCTTTCTTTCTTCAGTCGAAAAGAAATTAAGAAAATATTCCAGGATTTTTCTCCATATAGAGGACTTCAACTGTTAGGTTGAAGGTCCAAATTGCAGTTTCAGTGCAGCTTCAAAGGGCTCTACACGATTCCAGCAGAGGAATAAGGGTCTTGTTTAGTGAAACAATCGTATAATTATATAATTTTTAACCTCAAATGCTCTTCTTGCACTAGCTCTGCGATGCGCCACGCATTACGTAATCACGTTGGAAAGGTCACGCATGCATGACATAGGTGGAAGTACCAAACAAGTGTTTACAAAGCAATCATGCAAAGACAAGTCAAACGCTCTTTACAAAAAAAGGTAAAACAACAATGTCGGATGATTTTGAAGTTGGAGGAGAAAATGAGAGGAGAGTTTTTCGCCCTACTGAATAACTTCCTGGAATGTTTTCCTCAAAAAGCTTAATTTCTTATCAAATGAAAAAAGAAAGACATAAACATCTTGGATGACATGGAGGTGAGTAAATTATTAGGAAATGTTAATTCTGAAGTGAACTAATCCTTTAACGCTTTTGCATTCTCTCGTGTATGTAAGAAACTTTGTGTTAGCTCTAAAGTTTTTGTGTTCCCCCCGAGAAACTTTGCATTCACTTGCAAAATGTTTTGCATTCCTTAAAGAAACTTTGTGTTCGGTCATAAAGAATATTTGCCAGAAAATGCAAAGTTTCTTGCAGGAACACAAACATTTTGAGAGCAAACGCAAAGTTTCTGGGGGGAACGCAAAACTTTTGCAAGGGAACTCAAGAGCATTGAAATATATTTTTTTCCCGCCATCTCCAAGTCCCTTTAGGGGCTCAATAGAAATCAATGCAGGCTAGGTCATTTCTTTTAATAACTCAATCAGTAACTCTGAAATATGCATATATTAATTTTCATAATTTCAAAATGAGTTCACTGACTTTTAGAAGTGGAAGCATCAGTGTTTGTTTTCTCGCCCCGGGTTTCTCTCACTATTGTGAAAAGGAAAACCCGAAATGGAGCTGGACCGTGATAACAGAGCGTTTTGAGCAGAGAGAGGAAATCACTCCGTTCCACTCATATGTGTTCATCCAGTCCGTTTTACAGTCTGTATATTGGCCAGTTTTTGTCTGAAAAAATAAGTTACTTTATAAAAATTACTTTAATAGAACTATTGTACATTAAATTTATGTTGTAGTACTGTAGACAAGCACGGTTGTGACTACATAAAGATATTCAGTACATCAACACAGTGTGATACATGTAATAAAAAATAAAAAAAAGAAAAGTCTGTTGGACCGGAAATAAACATGCAGTTAATTCCTCGCATTAAAAATATGTGCCTCCAAATCATTCCCTTGCATAAACAAGCATACTAGACGGAGGAGTTCCCAAAATCATCCTCCATGTCTCCTCAGTGCGCAGCTCCCTGTGATTCTTTTCTCCTGCTGCTGCAGCTCGCGGCTGTTCAAACATTCGCGATCTCTCTCTCCTCAGAGCGTCTCACCAAGAATGTCAGCCGTCTATGTCTAGGTTTTGTTTAAAGTCTGAATCTATTCTCTTTAAGTCTGAGCTCGGTTATCAAGGAGACCAAATAGGTATTTCTCAGTTTGAATATCCTTTCAGTAAAGTCAACATCTGAGTCTTCTGTCTCTGCGCTCGCCTTCAATCAATCTCGCGCACCGCGGGCACGGGACTATCAACCGTCCGCAATCCTCTCAGTGGGAATGGATACGGTGTCTTTGCTCTCTTTTATTCGTGAATGGACCTCAAAATAGACAAGTTTGGTCGATTTATGCGTCTGTTTGTTTTGACCGTCTTTTCCAGTTCTGCGTTTTCTTGCTGGTACTAGACTGCAAACTTGTGTTTGGACAGGCAAAGAAGGGGAAATGATGGACAAAGACGGACTGGTTGTGCTGTTAGTTCTCTTAAATGTCTTTTTCATCCATACGGATGCGTTCAGAAGAGATACCGCAGAGAGACAGTCGAGATCCGAGGGTGGTTTCTGTCGAATTTTGCGGACGCAGACGCGGACCGCTCGGAGAGACGGACAGAACGAGTTTCGCCTCAGAGTTGAAGGAGACCCAGAAACTTACCAACCCGAGAGCACCTACAGAGGTTAGAGGTCACAAAATTATATTTTACGGCCAGTTTAAAAGGCTTTTAATGCACGCCTGTGCAAAAACAGCATGTATGGAGTATTGTAAATATTGGTGCGTAAAACGTCGTCTTTAAGTGCATCTTCTGCAGGTAAACCAAGTTGGCTGACACTAAAATGCTGAACAGTGTGGGAAATATGTGTAATTATTGAAAAAGAGTTTAGAAAACCTGCTTTTTGCAGCACTAAAACCTAGAATGTTTACCAAAGAGGATATTTGGATAGTGGGATTTTAGTAGCACGTTTTGTTCAAACGTCTTTAAGCTTCGCGTGAGTTTGTGTGTGTGTTAGGTGTCTCAAATTGCGATATAATATTCACATACTTGTCTGCTACAAATGAAAGTAGGTTAGACATTTACTATGTAAAACTTTAAAGTGTAAATTTGTGTCAAGTATAAAAAGTGCCGTAGTTACAACCTACGCTACCATACTGTAACACTAATAGAAAACATGGATATTATGAGCATTAAGTTTATGTGGCAATCACATTTATGTGTTAAGAAATCACTGCTGTTTTATTTAAAACATTTTAATTCAAACTATATAGCTAATATTTTTTTCAAATCAACAAAATTGTGTAACAAATAAAGAAATACAATAAGCATAAGCAAACAACTCAAACAACTGTTAGTCTATACTTTTGTTCCATTTTGTGGCACCAGTAGTACAAAAGTGTGTTACAACCTCCCTGTTTGGTAAGTCATTATATTTCTTTTTTTTACTTGAAAATAATGAATTGTGTCTTATGTCAAAACAAGACACCCTGCTGATTCAGATGATGCTAGTTCATCCATTTTTATGATTTCAGAATGTTTTTGTCCTTAAATCCTTTGTTTTTACACACTTTACAACATTTACTGTCACCTTAGGAGGATGGTGGTCATTTATGGCCTCATTTCTAACTTGTTAAACTGTTACAAATCTCCCCTACAAATGAGGATCTGTTAGAAAACATTGTGACTGATTTGAAAAACTATTTGCTGTATAACCTGGTGTATATTTTAATGTTTCCACAATAATTTACCTGTCAGGATAAGTTTCATATTGGTTTTAACATCAAAACGCTCCATAACCTGATATTTACTAACATTTGGATTCATGTAAGTGGCCTTCATTAAGCAGCAGATGCCTTTTTATGAGGGTTTTATGCCCGGCGTGTTTGTACATGCATATGTATTCACTGCTTCATGTGAAAAGCACTCGCACAACCCACACGCTTACACGCAAACGTATGTGCCAAATGCGAGAGCAGTTTGCGACTTGCCCTGGCACACTGTTGAGATCTGACCTACTGTTAAGCTCTTTTCTGGTACCTCTGACTTATATTTTGTTCTCTCTCTCTCTCTTTCTCTCTCTCTCTCTCTCTCTCTCTCTCTCTCTAGTGAGTTTGTATGCCTCCAGCCCATCTTACTTTCGTGGCTTTACCCTCATTGCTCTGAAGGAAGGACGGGAGGGCGTCACTCCTGACGATTATGCCGGCACTTTCAAGGTGAGGGATTGCAGTGACCCCGTATAACTGCCTTGAACTGTGGCAATCAAAGATGACAGTATAATTGCAGTCTCTGCAAAATGATTTGCAGTTTATGTTGGGTTGCGTCTGCATGTCTGTATTTAGACGTGGTACGTTTTAGGAAGAAAATGATCATTAACCCTTTGATGCATGAAATATTAAATCATAAAAAACACGTTTGATTTAAAAACAAGAATGTAATCATCTTCTTTTCCGAAAAAAATATTCGGATTTTATAAATAAATACAGTGATATAGAAGATTGTATTTTTGTTGTAATGAATAAAAAACATTAACATAAAGAAGAAAGTCGTATGGAATAATCGGTAGAGGATCCCTTAGTTAAAGTCAGCATGAAACAAAAGTTGCAATAGTCTTTTCTTCCCTATTGTGAGAGTGAAACAGCTTCTCGAACAAGAAAAAATGTAGTGTGGGACTTGATTTTATCCTTCGAGAATTGATTGGATGATTGTGGTTTGCTACTGCAGTGATGTCATGTGAGTGACAGGTTGCTCCGCCCTCACGCCAGTGAACACATCATCGGAGAAGAGATGTCACAGCAAAAGGGAGAAGTTATTTTGATGAAAGTTTACGAGGACGCATTCGTTAAAAATAAATGATGTGCACAGATAATTCATTTATAATAAATACTGCATTATTCCATAAAAAAAACAAGAATTGTCAATTTTGATTTCATGTTGACTTTAAAATTGGCTGTAGTGAATGTTATACATCAGAGGGTTAAAGGTGCGGTCACATTTCAATTTTCATAGGCAAAAAGGTACATTATCTATAGTGTAGTGATGTATGAAGCATCACTTCATACAGAAGTCACTTTCTGTTAGTCAGCACAGCGAATCCAAATTGCGAAATATTTGTCAGGAAATCATTCGCCCTCACACAAAATTTCCAATCGTGTGGATTCCTATTGAAATGACTGGATTTCACCCGCAAAAATTTGCTGAACAAAAGTAAATGTGACCACACCTATAGTGTTTTAAAGGGTTAGTTCACCCAAAAATGAAATTTCTGTCATTAATTACTCACTCAATCTTTGGAACACAAATTAAAATATTTTTTATGAAATCCTACAGCTTTTTGACCCCCCCTATAGACAGCAATGTCATAACCACTTTCAAGGCCCAGAAAGGTATTAAAGTGATTGTTAAAATAGTCTATGTGATTTTATGAAGCGGTGAGAAAAACAAAAACGTTAACGTTGTAAACACAGTGCAGCACTTCCGAGTTCTACGTCGGAACGCTGGCTCAGTATTATAAGTATTCTCTAAGTATTCTCCGGCTAAGTATTCTCGTCGCTTCATAACATTAAGATTGAACCACTGCAGTCACATTGACTATTTTAACAATGTCTTTAGTACCTTTCTGTGCCTTGAAATTTGCAATGATGTTGCTGTCTATGGGTGGTTTAGAAAGCTCTCAGATTTCATCAAAAAGATCTTAATTTGTGTTCCGAAGATGAACGAGGGTCTTACGGGTTTGGAACGACAGTAATTAATTACAGAATTAAAATTTTTAGGTGAACTATCCCTTTAAGGATTTCAAATCCATCTTTTGCCAGAAAGCAAAGCTGAAGTTGTCTCAGACATGCTGCTCCTCATTGGTAACGCACTGACCGTCTCAGAGCCGTGTCCTCTCTGAAAGACAGGACCCCTATCATTTAGTGCTCTCCACATCAAGCCACAGTGCTTCCCAAACTGAAGCAGGAAGGCTGTTAGCGCGGCATCTCTCCCCCCAGATCTCATTAGCTGTGGTTGCCGCTCTGCACTTCTTACCGCTGTGTTTTTCAGCGCTCAGATTGCCTGGCGGATGTTAGCAGACGTCCTCTGTTGAGGTCTTTAACTGGGGATTCTTTCGTCTTGACAGACTAAATTGAACGAACTAAAAAACACAATAAAGGCAACTACAAAAAGACAAGACAAAATGAGAAAAGGCTGTGGTTTTGTCCTAAACATTTATGAAGCAATGATGAATAATGATGTTGGAGATGTTGAATAGGAGAAATCTTTCTAAAAATCTAGTTCAAAATGCAAATGCAGGGTTTTTTAGAAATGTGATCTTTGTATTCTTTTTGGCTTCATACATTTTTGAGAATAATTTTATACTATTGACTTTAAAAAGTGGCTTTCAAGCACATTGTTATTGGTATTTTTTGTTATTTAATTTATTTTATGCTTTTGTCAAAATAAGACTAACACTTTGTGTATATATACAGATCTGGAAAAAATTAAGAGACCACTCCAAGTTCAGAAATCAATGTTAAGTGATCTCTTAATTTTTTCCAGAGCTGTATATACATTATTTAAACACGGTTAAGAAACTCCATCTCTCTCCATATATCCATTTCACCAGATTTTTGCCAACACAGAAGAAAACATCATTACGTTTCTAAATATGCAAATTGTTGGTCACTGGAATTTCAAAATATAAGTTTAAACCCTCGCTGTTTGTTTGCATGTTTTGATGTCCACATGTTATAGTTCAAGAAATTACAGTGGCTGTAGCATTTCTATCATAAAGAAGGGGCCAAATATTAAAGATTAAGTGGACATTTGAATTGAAATGTTTTTTGGTCAATATTAAATAAGGATTTGATCTGCTGTAAAGTGTAACAACAACAATCACCAGGCCTCTGCAGGCATTTGTTATAATAAATAATGTATTTTAATGTTGTTCAATAAAACAAAATTGTTCAATTTTTTCAGTTTATTGAAGCTTTCTTAAAAATAGTGTTAAAATATCATCTCATTCTCGTGAACCCAGTATCGTGAATCGTCTCGTCTCATGAGCTACTTTGTCATATCCCAAATAAATCGTAATTTCACAATAACAAAACTGATGCCTGTGTAAATGGCTAATATCTTTGGAAAACCACTAGCCACATTGGCTGGTGAGCAAAAAAGTTCATGCCAAGCCCTGTGTGTGTGTGTATATATATATATATATAGTGAGAGAGAGAGAGAGAGAGAGAGAGAGAGAGAAATTAATTTACATTTTTGAGAAACATATTTTACTTCAAAATGAGTTTGAATTCATCAATTTAAAATGTTCATGATTCAAGTTGTGTATTCCAGTCATAGCCTGTTTATATTGCAGTTTTAAATGATTTTTTTTTAAATGAGCTTCATCTCAGTGACCCATATCCGTTTTCTAATATTTATGTATACAATATAATACATTACATTGTGTGATATAATGTCTGAGAGAAACATTAACGTGTCCTCTGTAGTATAATGACACCATTTATAACATGGGATTCTATTTTTACAAGCCCAAGTTTAGCAGGGAGCTTGACCCATTTATTAGGGTGCTCTTGTGTAATGTAATTTTTGCCCATTGAAAATGATTGCAAACACATTTGCTGGGTGAAATCTAAGTTCATTCTACTTTAGTTTAGTGATTTGATCAATGACCCTGACCGTGACCTGCATTATCTGCAGAATAAAACATTTCTGTATGTTTGCTCTATTACGGTTTGTAACATTTAGGTGTTTTAAAAAGGTTTTCAGTTGCAGACGTAACCTCATTCCAAGATGTTTGCTACCCGTGTCTATTAACTGTGCCTTTCAAAATATTCGTATTCATCAGTCATCATGACAGTTCATAATATACAATGCTGTTGCACTTCTTATTCTAGCACAAATTGACAAACAACTCTTGGGCCAAACCAGCGTGGTTGAAATAAACATCGTGACATCTCGCCATTCGTTTCACTTAATCTCTCCAAGGAACTCCCTGGAAGATCAAACATCCTCAATTCCTTCAGGAGATGCGGTTATTCACTCAGGCCACGGAGTTTTGTGCATGCGAGAGAGACAAACTGAATGAGGCAGAGTTTAAAAGGGCAAACAGAAAACGTCTTTCACTGTCCCTCAGGAGCAGGGCCACACAGCCTCGCCAGGAGCCACAATTAAAACAAATGCCTCTCCTCTGTTTCCTACAACTTTCCCCCAGCTGGTTCGCAGCATTTCTGAGACAGCCACTTACAGCCCCTTTTTACCCAGGAAACAATGCACCCGGCTGCTTGGCCCGCATGGCCTCTTTTAAAATAAACACTTGGAGAGCGACTGTTGCACAGTCCTACAGCTCAAGCATATCTGTACAAAGTTTAGCCTAGTTTCCCTATTCTATCAATTCAGAAGTTTCCGGTTCACTGTTTTTTTTTTTCAGTCTGAACATGGTTGTGACAAGGTTGCTTGAGATGCCAAAACTGCAGCTTTTTTACAGAAATGAAGGACAGAACCAGAGGATACTGTGTGCAGCTTTGGGTTTGCATGAGAGTGTGTGAAAGAGTGGGAAGTGGAAATGGAGAGAACGAGAGAGAGAGAGTGAGAAAGAGGGAGGAAGAACTTAATGCACCACGAGGATGGATTTTACTCTTCGATGGACATTTGGCAGTGATTTCGTTTTGAAACATGCAAACAAAATGTACTTTTCCATCCCCAGCGGAATTTTCCATCACTTGGACTACGTGATTTTACAAACAGTAGGAGCAATATAAATCTGGAAGACTTTTCATGTACTTTTGTGTGTTTTTTACTTATAGGTATAAAAATGTGCAAAAGTATATATGTGACAGGTATTGAAGAGTGGAGGAAGAAGTCTTCATTATTTTTTGAATATTTATTTATTTATATATGGTATTTCAGCGCAAAAAAAAAGCTTGTTTTCGCCATGAAATTAAAATAAAAAAAGGTAATTGCGACCTTTTAACTCACAATTCTGACTTTTTTCTCGCAATTGTGAGTTTACATCTCACAATTCTGACTTTTTTCTCAGAATTGCGTATATATAAAGTCAGAACTGCGTGATATAAAGTCAGAATTGTGAGATATAATCAGAATTGCGAGTTATAAAGTCAGTATTGCGAGATATAAAGTCAAAATTGCGAGTTATAAAGTAAGAATTGCGAGATATAGTCAGAATTGCTAGATATAAAGTCAGAATTGCGAGATATAGTCAGAATTGCGAGATATAAAGTCAGAATTGCGAGATATAAAGTCAGAATTGCAAGATATAGTCAGAATTGCGAGATATAAAGTCAGAATTGCGTGATATAAAGTCAGAATTGTGTGATATAAAGTCAGAATTGCGAGATATAAAGTCAGAATTGCGTTATATAAAGTCAGAATTGTGTGATATAAAGTCAGAATTGTGTGATATAATGTCAGAATTGCGAGATATAAAGTCAGCATTGCGTGATATTGGGTGCTTCTCAATATCCCTTCTCGTTTCCTCGCTCCTCCGTCCTCCATCCTATGACCCGGAAACCGGTCGAGCTCAGCCATCTTGAAGGACATCTCAATTCTCTAATTGCACCGCGAGGAGGCGAGGAACAAGGAGTGTGTAGGCTTCCCGAGGAGTTATGAGCGAGGATACACAGGTGCATCCTTTGCGGAAGTCTTTCTCATCGAGAAACATGACGCACGCATAAATTCTCCTCCCCCTTCATATCTGTCACAATAATTTAAATGTATTCTTTAATGTATGCAGTTTAAATAAACTTTACATCTCACATATTTCAACGGCACATCTTGCTTTATTAATTTTTTTAAATTTTTTTTTTTTAAATAACCAAACTTTAACAACATGTGGGCAGATCCCTCGAGTGCAGCTGATGACGCTTTGAAGTGACGCTAAAGGGAGCGAGGATATATAATTTCACTTGATTCAATTCCTCCGTCCTCGCTTCTTTTACTTGTTTCCTTCCCTCGCATCCTGAAGGGGTGGAGCTAAGACGCGAGGAAAGGAAACGAGGATGCACAAATAAGAATTGAGAAGCACCCATTGTCACGGTGGGTGTTGTAGTATTCAATGCACGATGAAGGAGATATCTTCAAATAACATTTAATGGAACACTAGGAACAAGGAACAGGAAAATCACCAGGAAATAATACCTACAAACACCACATAACATAATCAATACAGGACAAAGACTAGACTGAAACTGAAGGCTTAAATACACAGCAAACAAGGGGTTAACAAGACTAAATGAACAAGACACACCTGAACTGAAGACACTAATTAATCAGTAACCAAGGAGACAAACAAGTGGCGGGAAACTAAGAACAAAGGAGAACATGTGACAAACAGAACAAGGTGCAAAAACAGACATTCGTGTGACAGATATAAAGTCAGAATTGCGAGTTATAAAGTCAAAATTGTTTGATATAAAGTCAGAATTGCGAGTTATAAAGTCAGAATTGCGTGATATAAAGTCAGAATTGCATGATATAAAGTCAAAATTGTTTGATATAAAGTCAGAATTGCGTGATATAAAGTCAGAATTGCGTGATATAAAGTCAGAATTGCGTGATATAAAGTCAGAATTGCGTGATATAAAGTCAGAATTGCGAGATATAATGTGCAATTGTGAGGGAAAAAGTCTGACCGTTTTTCTCAGAATTGCAAGTTTATATCTCACAATTCTGACGTTATAACTTGCAGTTGCATGTTATAAAGTCAGAATTGTGAGATATAAACTAAATTCTGAGAAAAAAAGTCAGTCTTTCACATTATAACTCACAATTCTGACTATATCTCACAATTCTGACATTAGAACTCACAATTGTGAGTTTAAATCTGAAAAATGAATTCAGAATTCTGAGAAATAAAGTCAGAATTGTGAGATAAAAAGTCGTAATTACCTTTTTTATTTTTTTATTTAGTGGCGAAACCAAGCATCCCTAAAAACCTGCATCTTATTTACTAACCTAATTATACCAGACATTGTGAGTATTTAAATTTGCTAGCATTCTTTTTAATGTAGTTCCAAACGTAGGTTTGAGAGGAGCCTAAACATTCAGTCCTGTCAATCATCATTACGAGCGTATATAAGCAGCAGTCACTGCGTCATCCCAGCGACAATTCTTCCATTCGGGTCCAAGTTTGTTTTACCATTAACCATTCAGACTGAATGGGCAGGCGAACTTTTGAAATGCATAAACTAACCATTTTCTTTTTAAATTAGGCTAATTATATCACTTCTTTTCACAAAACTCTGCACTATTTGCTTGGTGCAATTAACTTTGCGCTATTACTGCCTGAGGGGAAAGCAATTAATTAAACAATTATATTAAAAATTTATGTTTAAATTACTTTTTTAGTTATCATGGAAAAAGTAATTAATCAAATGATGACCAAATGACATAGAAGAGCATTATAATTGGGCACACATTCAACATTTTAAAAAGCCAATTCATGTGTATGGATTGTAGTGGTGCATTTTTCTCAATTATTGACTTTTTTTAGAAGAAGTTGGTGATCCTAGATGTTAAGCAGGTCAGAATGTTGCCTCATGGGTTAACATGAACTCCAGGTTTAAGAAGCACAGAACCATCAGTTACAAATATTTGTCTTCTGTGCTCGAAGATGTTGAAAAGGCTGTCATGTACAGTTAGTCATCTTGGCCCACAGATGAAATTTGATCCTATAGTCATCCCTGAGCTCATTTACAGTACTAGTTTGCTGTCTAGTTCGAAACTGTTGCGTCATTAGTCTAAAAAAACTCCCGAAATCAGTCAGACTCTTGCTGTTTTTGTTAGCTGATAAAGGACTAGCTCCCCCTCCCTCATGTGTGGTTTCATTGTTCAATGTTCCACAGATCATCGATGAAACTGACACGCAGTTCATGACTAACTGCCCCCCGGCCGTCACAGAGAGCATTCCCAGAAGACGCACAAGGATACAAGTGTTCTGGACAGCGCCACCTTCTGGCAGTGGCTGTGTCACTCTCAAGTGAGTTATGTATTGTTTGTCTTTTATTTTTACCATTATCCTGGGCTTGGATAGCAATAAATAAATGAAAATCCATGAATTTGGGCTGATAGATGAACGTTTGTAGTACTGAACTGATATATTGTTGAATAAATGGAAAGGAAAACAGAGAAAACAGGGTACAGTCTCGGCCTCTATGCCGAGTTTAGTGTCTAGAATACAATACTGAGTCTAAGCACTTGTCTCATTTAGTCAGTGTTTTATCAGTCACCTTCTTGGAAAGTATTGAAAAAGGAAAACAAAGTCTTTTTTGATCATATTTGAAGCTGAGTAAACAGAAATGAATTTAGGACCATCGATAGAAGATGTGATTACGATTGATTGATGTTGGGCGGTTATTGTATATTAATATTGAGCTGTTGAAAACGCCCTTGAGAGTTCCTATCATCTATTGCAGGCTGCGGATTAAAGACGATTATGAAAATTCAGAATCTTTAAAAGTTTTTACACATTCTGAGCATTCAAACAACATCCTCCCATTTGAGTTTCCTTTGCATACAGTAAGCGCACAAGCATTCTACAGTGGTCTTCAACCAAACAAAATATGAATGATCTGTCAGTGTTGTGGTGTCAGTGTTTCCACTCCACCCCCTCATGCTTTCATGCTGTCTTTGTATCTTTATCTCTCTTTCTCCCACTTCTTTTGAGGACATAAACAACTTTAAGTGCGTTTGATGCATTAAAGACATCTGAAAGTCTCTCTCTCGCTCTAGCTGTACATGGTGCGGTGCATTTATGCATTTTCCACATTATGGGTGCCTACCCTCAAAAAACTTTCCGACAACTATGACTTTCTGGAAGTCTCTCTGTGCCACTCTGGCCTGTTTACACCTGGTCTGAACCAATGAGGTCTGTAATACCTGTAGAAAGCCATCCATTAGCATTCTAGTTCATTTTAATGGGAAGTATGCATTTGAAATCTGCCACTTTTGCTCATGGACACTCAATCAAACATTTGTTTTTGAGCCAGTCACCCCAGCCCTTAGTCTTAAATGGCTTCAAATATGGTAAAACTCTAACACAAAGAGCTTTGTTCTTGCATGTCATGCAAGCAGGTTTGAGGTTTCGCAAGAACCAGTGAGGTTTGTTCTTGCACGTCAAGCAAGTACAATCGTGTGATCGTGTTTCTTCAGAAGACTTTGATTAAACCGTTCGATTCATGTAGATTACTTTTACAATGTCTTTATGAACTTTTTGAACAGTTGTCTAGGTTTTGGTGGAATGGACTTTCAATGGAGGGACTGAAATCTCTCAGGTTTCATAAAAAATATCTTCATTTGTGTTTTGAAGATGAATGAAAGTCTTATGGGTTTGGAATGACGTGAGGGTCAGTAATTGATGACTTTAAATTTTTGGGTGAACTTCCAACACAATCTCATGGCAATTCGTTACTAATTGGTGTTTAATTTGTATGAAGTTGTACGATCTCATTCATAGGTTTTCACACAATCAGTAGCTATGTTTCCATCCAAAGTTGCGAATTTAAGTTATGCGCAAAATTGGAATATCACATAAAACATTTGCAAATAAAGCAGCGTTTCCATCCAGTGAGTAAACTGGTGCTAAATATCAAGAAAAGTAGGAGAAGTCACTGTATATAATAATTTTTGTATATAGTAAATTATTGCGCAGATGAAACAATAAAGTTGTCTTGCTTTCGGAGGCGGATGCCTGCTGTTTGGGAATGCAGTCCTGTAAGATGGTTCTTGAGGGTAATTATACTGAATCACTTTGACGATAGGCTTTTCTCAGGCATCTCAGAACAACTAAAACAGCATTTCAGATTCTGCGCAACGAGATCGGTCCGCTGGTTGGTCCAGTTATGCCATCCCATTGCATAGTCACATGATTTTTTGATGCACATCAAATGATTTATTCAGTAAATGTGTTTCCATCGTAGTTTATGCGCATGTTTTCTTGTCAGATAAAAAAATGAGTGAATACATTTTTTTATGCGCAGTTTTAGAATGTATGCGCATCTTGGCATTTTTTATGCGATATCCCAAAATGTGCATAAAAATAGGTGGATGGAAACATAGCTAGTGACTAGGGTTGGGTATTGATACAATTTTCACGATTCAATTCGATTACTATTCACATGCTTTCGATTCGATTCGATTCGATTTCGATTCGATATCGATTATTTTGGATGTAGTATTTCAGTTACAGTACATGGCAAATTTTCTAGAGTAAAAAAATCTCAACTAATGCTGTAAACTACACATGTAAGTCAGTTGGTACTACTATAATAATATTGAAGGTTAAATTAACTTATTTATATACAAACACTTAAATTACACTCAATGATGTTTTTATTATAAATAAAATTTAGAATTACATAACCATATTTCTACTCCAATTTGTTTTTGTTTTTTTAAATATAAACATTTAAATTGCGGCTGTCATAACTGATTTATTCAAACATGCATTAAATATTGAAGAACATTAAAAATTATGAATATGTAACGGTGCATAGCTATATTTATCAGAATGTTGCTTTCTAGAGTACACTTTTCTAGCTGACTAATGAGTTTATGGTCACTGAATATGTTTTTCTAAGGTAAATGTGAAATGTGATGTTACGTGACATTGTTTACAAGCTGTTTTATTGACGTCTTTCCGAGGTTGAAACACTGATTGAGCTATTACACGAGACATGATACGGATTTCAGTAAGATGTACTATATATTTTAACATACCTTCAGATGCTTAGTCGTGTTTATTTCGCGCTGAAACTGGTATTAAAGCGGAGAGGATCAGTTCACATGCGCTCCGTGCTGCCGCTTCTCTTTAACTGAGGTCCTAAAGCGATCTGTCACGTCACATTAAACAGCGCCAAAACAGTATTTATTTTTTGAATCTCATAATTGTTACGGATGCTTGTGCAGTAAAGATGAGACGTTCCCAGAGATCCACAATAATGAGTATTTATTTACTAACGAAGGAGCGAAGCCACAACATCACATTAAACAACATTAAGAACAGACAAGGAGTGAAGGGAGTGAGTCCATATATATAGGGAGTGCTGACGAGGAAGTCCAGGTGATGATGATCGGTGATGATGGGGAGATGACGAGGGAAGTGAGTGCAGGTGTGGAGACAGGAGGATCATGGGAATTGGAGTCCAAGGAACAAGGGATCTGTGACAATAATAAGATGGACGTCATTTGAAATCTGAGACTTTGCTTTATATCAAAAGTAACAAAGCACAAAGATTATTGCGATTTATTGGATGGGAGGCGCTACATATTCTGCTCGTTCATCAACTGAAAACAGACTAGACTAATCGATTCTTGGAATTTAAGAATCGATATCGGTTCGTAAAAATGAGAACCGATTAAAATCGAGAAATCAATATTTTTTTAACCAGCCCTACTAGTGACTGTTATGTTTACGGGTGGATCATGCTTACTTTTTCTAAAAATTGTAAGTTTCTGTCACATCGTACGAATTCATACAAAATCGCCATAAAATAGTTACATTTTGCCATGAGATTGGGTTGGAACTATCCCTTTAATCCTTTTGTTTTAGCACAGTTGAGTAGTCCTTATTTTGAATACTCTCGCACTATTTCATCTGGTTTGCAGGTGCTTTGGTGAATAAAAAACTTTTTATTCCCATTTAAAATAATGCATCCTAAAGTGATACAACTGCTTAAATGTGTTTTTACTTGAGAAAAGCAAACTCTATTTGTGTAGCAATTGTGATATTAAATTGATGTAGAGACAATTAAAACCTTCACAGTGGGAGTATTTATGAGCTCGTCCTCCTGGCAGTTATCTCATTCTCTTCTCTTTCTGTCACTTACACATTCATCCCTTTTGTCCTGTCTCTCCCCCCCTGTCTTTTCTCCTGTCCTTTTTTTTTTTTTTTACTTCTTAAAAATGATAGTATCTCTCCTCCACCTCACCCGCAATCCATATCACCTACCCATGTCTCATCTCTGTCCTTTTCCTAACTCAAGGAAATATTATCGTAGATTTTAATTTATCCATCTATATTAAAAGGGCAGGGATGTCTGTTTTTCTAATAAACATTTGCTGGGAAGCAACTGCTGTGCCAATGTGGTGGATCTGCTGTCACTTCGCCTTGGCATGTCAGAACCGTGGAGACATTGCACCTTGTAGCACCGGGCCGAATGCCAGAGCTCAGGCTCGAAGCACAACTGGCAACGGCATCCAATGAACATCAAATAAAAGTGCAATTACTTCTGGAATCCCTCCAGCACTTTTCTAGTGAAATGTCAAACAGACCAGGGATTGGAAGGAAGTTTTAATCTGGATTTTGTTTCCTTTGATTCTTTGGTGCCATCAAGCTGTGGAAGGCAGATAAGATGCTGCAAACATGATGGTTTTGTTGAGCTTTGGGACTCTGGAGATAAATGACTTACAGGTGTTCAAATGAGATGATCAAGACCAAATAACAACATAGGAGACGTCTTAAGAAGTTTTGAGAATAATGGATCAAGTCTTGAGCAGTTTGTTGACCACTGTTAAGACACTTTCACACCAAACATGAATATTCGTATTTGGTGGCACAAGCGCACTGAAACTTTCACTGCCCGCATTAGAGTAGAATCCTGAAAATGCCTCTAAATTAAATTTTTGAAGTTTATTAACCCTTTTGAATACAGGCATAACCTGTGATTAGTGAATTGTCACATAAATATTCTATAAACACCCATACTTTTTCTCTGTAAGAGACCATTTATTTCCTCAACATTAACATCAACATTCTTTCACAATATTTTTACATCTTGTTCCCTTTTTGTCAAATGCCTTTTTAATAAATAAAAACAATTAATGCAAGTTATTTTATTAATTAATTAATTTATTGAATAAATAACATTTATTATTATATATACACTTTACATATATATTTTTTAGTAGTTAATGCATTGATGTGTGCAGTTCCTTTTTAAGATTTAGTCAGGTTCAACAATTTAGATTATACTTCAGAAACATAATTGTATAATTATTTTTTTTTTTTACAAATAATTCAATAGAAAACACAACAAAAAAAACTTATTTGGTGGTAATTCAGTTCTTTTTTACATCACATTGATAGTAGAAAATGCTTTCAAACATTTTCTGTGGCACTTCTTGGCATAATTATTTAATTTATCACCACTTCAGTAGTGCAAATACATGTTATGATTCAATCCCATTTACTTTATTTAATTTTGCTATTAACCTAACAATGAAATTTGTTTGAAATTAATTTTATTTCGCATCGCATTTGCTGTGAAAGGGCCTTGAAGCGGAACAGCATTCTATGTCAAATAGGATGTTACTCAGTTTCTCAAAAAGCACTTTGCAAAGCCCAAATGAGCCCAGAATCCATCATATTGCAAACACCTTCACATTTTGATAAGGCCAGCACCAGATTCTCTTGTAAGCCACCCACGTAAAACATGTGGGTTTATTCTCAGAAGGGCATAGCATTATAGACAGATCTACCACATTTTGACTGACAGCAACGGCAATAGGCTCTAGTGGGACAGTACCAGGACTCACCATTGATATTCCACATGGGTCGATATAAGCCGAGTGAGGTTAGGTCTCTGGGGTACTCCATCAGCAGCAGGTTTAAAGGAGATTCAAACCTCCACCGACCCACTCTTGAATACATTTGCTTTTTCTCTGGCTCTTGTTAAACATATTGACATCAGTAGATGTCTCTATATGTCTTCATTTTAAAAGCCAAACTGTTTAAAGCATTCAGCATGCTGACTGAGATCATTGAAATATACTCTCAGATAGCAGCATTATGGAAATGTAGCATTATGCGCTGAAGCCTTTGTTAAAAGATGCATCGTCTGTTCCCACTACAAAACAATTTTGAATGCGATAATGGTGGTACAGTAAATGTAAAACACACAGAACTATATCTAAAAGACAGATAAAAGGCACAAAAAGTTGGGTGAACATTTTAATGTCTTCATTACAGGGCCAGTGTTGTGCAGCGAAGAATAATTTTCTTTCAAGATGAGGGCTCACTTACCAAAAGACTGTGCGAAAAAGGTAATTTTAAAGCTGGGTTTCTCATGCACATCCCTATGAAAACATTTTTACATCTACAAAATCATTTTTTCCCCCCTCTTGGCATGCTAAGTAAACGGACCTTTTTTTCCTTACATCTGTTTTTGATGTTTCTATATAAAATGTGCATTGTGAATGGTTGTGTTTATGCATGCCGTGTAAATTTGTGTTTGTTTAATGTTAGCATAGAGTGTGCATAAGTTAAATGCACATTAGCATTGATTTGTAACATGGAAGTTAAATAACTATCTTCTTCTGAACGGCTTTGCAGATCCAGTTGCGGCTACTGAAAAACCCATTCAAGAATGCTGTGCTTGTGGAACAGCCAAGTATAGAGTCACTTTCTATGGAAACTGGTCTGAGAAGGTGCATCCCAAAGACTACCCAAGTAAGAACAAGCCATTTGTGACATATTATATTGCCATAAAACATTATTGTGAGGTACATTGTGCCAGGGTACTGGCTTTAAAACTAATGTATTGCTGAACGACATCATCATTTTGCAAATTTCGCTACCATATCCTGTATTGCAGTGGTTCCGAACCTTTTTTTGAGGAAAACCCCCATTTTAACATTCAAAATCCTTAACGATTTTTAATGATCCTTAACCATTTTTAAGAAACAGGATGAGTCAAAATGATTATTTTATCTGCTCAATGAATAATTCTAGATACCTTATTATCTGAATTGATTAGATTTTTAGAATGCACATTAGCTTATTTTCCATGAACTTGTTAAAATTTACAAAAGTGCATAAAAATGTGGTCTCACAAACAAAAATCGCAGCCAGGCTGAATGAAAATGTAAATCCTCTTTCTGTCAGAAGGTGGCGCTTATGGAACAGCAGAAATAGAGCTGTTTCCCTGGTAACCTTTGTAAGCAAAGCAGCGCTGTACTTATAAACACTATGCATTACACAGAGGGAAGAAGATGAAAAGAAAATGCCATCAAAACTATTCTTAAAGGGTTAGTTCACTGAAAAAAGGAAATTATCCCATGATTTACTCACCCTCAAGCCATCCATGGTCTTTCCGACTTACACAATCTGAGATACATTTAAAAATATTCTGGCGCTTCCAAGCTTTATAATGATAGTGAACTGGGGGGGCGCAATTTTGAAGCCCAAAAAAAATGCATCCATCCATCATAAAAATAATCCATACGACTCCAGGGGTTAATAAAGGCCTTCTGAAGCGAAGCAATGGGTTTTTTAATGAAAATATCTATATTTAAAACTTGATAAACTAAAATAATTAGCTTCCAGAAGACGGCCTATGCAACTCAACTTGCGCCAAAGAGTAAATTCTGATGCGATGTATGACGTAGGATGTAGGAGTAGCGTAAACTTAGCTTGTTTTAGACTTCTAATTCGTGACCGGTGTTTTGTTTTGCTCTATCCTCTGCACTTCTGCATTCGTCAATGCGTCATGCATTGGGTCAGAGGTTAACTCTTTTGCCGTAAGTCGATTCGATCTTATTTTAGTTTATAAAGATTTGAATATGGATATTTTTCTTGCAAAAACCCATCGCGTCGCTTCAGAAGGCCTTTATTAACTCCCTGGAGCATTGTGGATTACTTTTATGATAGATGGATGCACTGTTTTGGCCTTCAGGAGTGCCATTCAGTACTATTATAAAGCTGGAAGAGCAAGGATATTTTTTATATAAATTCAGTTGTGTTTGTCTAAGAGAAGATAGTCAAATACACCTAGAATGGCTTGAGGGTGAGTAAATCATGGGATAATTTTCATTTTTGGTGAACTGTCCCTTAAAACATATTTATTGCTGTACAATATCATAATTTTAAAAATTTGAGTACCTTACCCCCCTGTACTGCATTTACAGATTTTATGGTTTAATTTTGTAATTTGTCTATAATAAAACATTGTTATTTACTAATTTTGATGCCACATTGATTTTACATCTCAAACTTAAAGATTTGAGCAAAGTGCATTGCAGAAAGTGTGGGCAGAGGTGGGCAGTAATATCTCTTTTCTACAGCTTTAGCTCTCAGGGCTGGTTTGCTAATATAGCAGTCAGCAGGAGAGCTGGTTCATTACCTATGTGTGTGGCAGCAATGATCCAATCTGTTATTTACTGTCTGGCAAACAGGCAAGGCGACTGCCTGGGCCACGATACTTTGTGAGATAAGAGATGCTTGGGCGGATGTTGTCACAGAGCGCACTGCTGCTAGTTAATAGGTCTGTGGTAAAAGACATTGATATATGCGGTAGGCTCTTTAAAGAAAGACAAGTGTAGAAGCTTAGATGTGTGAAGATACATGCTAGAGAACAAGTTACTTCAGAAGAGCAATTAACTGGTAGGTGATATTGGATTTAGCATTGTATAAAGCTGCAGCTCGAAAGATCAGTTATTTGTTCACCACTGTTGTTTCTGCCCCAAAGGACGTGCTAATCATTGGTCGGCTCTCATTGGTGCTTCTCACTCAAGAAGTTACGTGTTATGGGAGTACGGAGGTTTCGCCAGTGAAGGAGTCAAGCAGGTGGCTGAATATGGATCACCCGTCAAAATGGAGGAGGAGATTCGACAAAAGGTAAGTGCAACGAGCTGAGATATCAGGATCCGACTGATTAAATTAACTTGAAAGCTAATGTTGAAGTAATTGCTCAGCTTTCAGACCAAGTCTTTTTCTTGTTATTATCAGCTATTTACCAACCAGAGATTGTTTTTTAAAAATTCTTTGTTGGCCTGGATTAGACTCATTACATTTTCTGATGCATTTCTTAAGATGCTGTTTGTTTTAGAATTATTTTGAACCTTGACAAACTAGCCAAAAGGGACGAATGAATATTTTAAGTAAATGAACAAATCTTTTTTTAACCAAACAAATCAGTGTTTTTGAACGAATCTTTTGAATCGTTCTCTTTCACTTACATTAATACTGAAATGTTTTGTTCACTGAAGTCTCTCCCATGTATGAGTGCTTTGGTTGCTCCATAAAAGTCGACCCTAGTCGATAAAATGGAGGAAAAACTAATCAGTTAATTGTATTGTCTTTTGTGGAGAAAGAGCTTATTGGGCTTAAAAGCTATTTCTTTGTCATTTAGCAGATTTGAAGACATGCAAAGTTTATTAAGGCATAATAAGACTTGTTTTGGCCATGAATGACTCAGTGATTGATTTAGTGACTCATAATAGACAAAAAGTCATTTGTCCCAGACTAATGATATAATCCACAGAAGGAATGAATCTTATTGGTGAAGGGAATCAAAAGATTTGAGTCACTGGGATGAATCAATTTCCCTTGCACTAGAAGCAATGCCCTTGCTGAAATTTTTCATCTCTAATAATTGATCTGAAGTTTTGTCAGCACCCACAAAATCAAATTCTATTAGCCGACTTATTGCTTTCACTCTATCAAAAGTTGCTTGGCACTCATTTTACGTTTCTGAAGTTTCGCACGCACTCACGGTGTCGGAAATAACATGTCAAAGGTTGATCAGTTAACGGAGGGTTCTGTTGAGCATCTTAATTAAACACATTAGTCATTATCAGCTAATCTTCACATTGCTGTAATTTAATGTTCATTTCCGCCTTTTGAAAGACACGTTAACAATTGCATGTCTGAGACTGAAGGTCATTTAGCAGCTTTGTTAGGGAGGTATGTGCAGTATAATTTAGTACTAACGTGATGGTCTCTCTCTATGAGGATTTTAAAGGTCGCCTGGGAAAGGTTCATACCCTAAATGTTCCCATTTGTCTTTTACACAATGCACCGTAGGTGGATTTGAAGTGCACATCTTGACACATCTCAGATTGAACACAGAATCTTTTCTATTTCAATCACATGCA
>RJVU01018281.1:464882-491335 GCA_003731715.1 Anabarilius grahami
ATGTTTGTGTATGTGTATATTATAAATAATTTCAAATAAATATATAATGTATATAAATGTATATAATAAAGTATTAGTATTCCAAAGTATTACTGTAACATTATGGTTTGATTCCCAAAAGGTTCAAATAACAACAGTCTTTATTAAATAAAACAAACACAGGTAGATCCAAAGGTTATGAACAAACGATACAGGGTGTAACACACAAACAATACCCGACCCTAAACTGAATGTAAGGAGGAACTTAAATATATAATGATAATGAACTAAATGACGAACAGGTGTATTGATTGCATGACTGTCCATGGTAACTAAAGACTGGCGGGAAACTAGAACAAAGGAAACAGGTAATTGAAGAAACAAAGTCCATGAAAATTAAACTAAACACAGACAGAACGTGACATTTACGAAATAAAATTGAATTATTCTTTATTTATACAAAGATTTGTATATAAATAAATATTATATACAACCATATTTTGGAGACAAATTTGTACCCAGAAGTGAGTTAAACCTGACAAAACCTCCTTTTGGGGGCATCCTCATATGAACGTTTATATGATATTTTACTAAATCAAGTACACTTCTGCATCATAGCAATATCAAAATGAGAAATATGATTCAATTCTCAGTACTAGATCATAAGATGTCTTATCAGTTTAAATTTTTCACATGGAAGGTGTTTTTTTTTTTGGAAGGTGTTTTTTGTTGATTTTCTTGGAACATGGTTGACGAATGTAGCCACGAATATTGATTGGCTAATCTGGAGCACCGGGAGAATTCCCGGTGGGCCGGTCTGTTTATTTGGCCGCGATGGCCGGTGTTGTCATGGCACTGGGACGCGGCCAAATGTACTAATCTGTGTAGCCTAACTGTGTAGCCTTCCTTAAAACTAGTCAGTGACGGATTTAGGCATGGGTGACATAGGCAACGGGCCAGTGCGGCATCTTGGCAGGGGGCACCCGCTCAAGAACCCCCCCCCAAAAAAAAAACGAATGCGCGATCGGGTTTTTACCGCTCATTTGTACATAATGTCAATGATATCATGTCCCTCTGTGGGTAAATTAACCTGGTCGAGAGGGACTCGGAGTGTGCACCCAGAGAAGACAACTCACTCAAAAGTATACGAGAAGAAGGGATGAGGTGACGTCTGTAAGGACAGCAGGACAAGTTCTAAATCAACACTAAATTATGGTAAGACAAAAGGTCTAAGCCACCGGAGGCCAATTTAGGTAACGTAAATAATTAAAAAGGAATGTATGCAGCTATTACTCACATCGTAATAGTAGTAGGCAAATAATAAATAGGGCCTATCACTTCTGTTATGTTGCTTGCTATGGGCAACACATTGGGCAACAATATAAATTTCTCTGACAGTAAAATGTGATTGTGTAACATAATGTAACTTTTTTTAAACAAATGTAATATAGCTCACTTTAATATTTTACTGTAAAGTTGTGCAGTTTTGAAGGAATTATGGTATTTTTTTATTTATTTGCCTCAATTTGTAATAATTTAAGTATATACACTTATATAAAATAGCAAAATGTTATGTTAAATCCACTTTTAAAAAAGATCTACATTTCTCAATTTCCTTCATAGTAATAGACATGAAAAATGTGCCTGGGTTTAGTGGACGATTGCTGCCATCTACTGGAAAGCAAACACTTTAAAATAACATGAATTTTTAACTACAGCCACTAGATGGCTTGAGAATTAATCAATGGTTCACATTATAAAATCATAACAATAAAAATGACTCTATATCAAATTTTAGCATTTTTTGGGGGGGGGGTATTTGAAGATATTTTCGAAAAACACAATTAATTAAAAGGCTGTAGAGAACAGTGCACTATTGCAGACTTATATACTGTGGTTTTAATTACATTATTTTAATATAGTCAGTCATGAATTAAAGTGGGCCGGTCTAAGACATGAAACTCCAGTGCTGAAAATGGGTCCCACTACCCTGTACAGACACTTTCGTGCTTTCTACATTTGTTTCATTTGCCATTGCAAACATTTACATTTACATTTATGCATTTGGCAGACGCTTTTATCCAAAGCGACTTACATTGCATTATACTATACATTTGTATCTGAGTATGTGCAATCCCTGGGATCGAACCCATGACCTTGGCATTGCTAGTGCCATGCTCTAACCACTGAGCTACAGGAAAGCTACAAACAAGTACATTGAAAGTCCTGTCTACACAGTTCTCAAACCAAAAATTTTTTTACAAGTACTTTAAACAAAATCAATATAACAAATACAAAGACACATAGTGCAAGACACAATACCAAAGTGCAGTACACGAAGCCACCTTCCAATAGAGCTACTTTTTTCTTGAAGCTGTCAAGTGTCTATCATATTCCAAAATTGATTTTGTTTTCTTCTATCTTGTCCATTTATTTTACAGCTCTTTTGTGCTTTCAGGGCTTTTTCCACATGCTTGATCTCCGTTCTGATACTGTTGGTTGGTTTTACCTGACATGATCATTCATCTTTTCAGATGGTGCGGACACTTTGTAACCCTAGTGAGGGTGAATCTGTCTACAGGGGCCCTTTGAACTGATACGCTTTGCAGCTCCATTTTTTACTTAGTTTTTCAGCTTTTAGCAAATTGGAAAATCTCAAAAGATTCGATGTGCACTATGCTGTTTGACTTTAAAGAGACCGTTCACTCAAAAAAATAAAAATAAAAATCTGTTGTCATTCACACCTTATATTGATCCAAAAAGTGTAAAATTCAGATGATTAGCACAATGTTCATGCTGCTCTTTTCCATACAATGTAAGTGAATGGTGAGTAGAGACTGTCAAGCTACAAAATCACCATAAAAGTGTCATAATTTATGGTCATTTATGGTACTTTTTGGTACTTCATGACAACCACTGGTCACCATTTACTTTCATCGAAACGAAAAGAGCATTACGAGCATTTTTCATTTTTGGGTGCACTATTTCTTTAATATGTTTACATTTGTATTGCAGAATACTTAAAATAAATTTAAAGCTTTTTGCATAGAATGGTATTTCAGACTTTTTTAACATATAATTTTCCCTGCTATATGCCAAGGGGAAGCAGAAACATTGCAGCGCTACGGGCATCCTACTGTAAAATCAGTCATCAAAGCCTTTTCCAAAAACCATCACAGTCATTTACTGTCATTTTTGGCAGACATCATTTCACTATTAGGCACATTGCTTTCGGGAAGGCAATCGCAGAACATTCTCAGCAGAAAAGAGCCGTGCAGATAAATATTTCAGTTGTAGATCACGTAGAGTCTCTTCTGAATGCAAAAATGCGACAATAGACAGGAGCACAATAATACATACGTATTCAACACCATTGCAGAGACGCTCACTAGTTTTCTTTTGTAAGTATGGCCTAGCACACTCTCCCTCTGTTTTTCATTGAAATCTCAAAGCCTGACCTTAAAATGGGGGGAAAATAATCCTATAATGAGCTAACGCTTATAATAGGCTAAAACAAAACAGCTTTGCATTAAGCTAGTGATAAATTATACTATTATCTTGTTCACGACTGCTTGCACAATGGCTCTACCTTTAAAACTTCAGGTACTGGAGAACCACAAAGTCAAAAGGGCTTTTAAAAGCTTTTCCCATAGCTGGTGCATGGACAGAGATATAATCTGTTTCTAGTCTTTTTTTAATATTGCCAGGCCATGGAATTCAAATCATCTTTTCCCCTCTTTTTTTATGATGATTAAAATATGTAATTTTCGTTTCTCCCAGAGTCCCCTGGTGAGTTTTGACCTTGAGCTTATGGTCCACATTTCCACTGACACCTTTAACTTGGAATGAAAATTTGGAATAGCATTATAACATGCTTCAGTTAGTTAATGAGGTAGATGTCATGATTACAGAGGTGTCATAAAACTGACTCTATGAAGGTCAGACGGTTTTTATCCGAGGCAAGCCTTTGGAAGATCTCAGACATCAGCAAACACAATAAGGCAGGAGGTTCTGAGGCAATTTCTTAACGTTTGTTATTCCAACTTAGCTGTTATGTCATTATGAATCTTATTATCATCTCATCTCGGTGATGATATATTTATCCCACAATCTATCAAAAGCACAGTGTGAGGTAAATGGGAAAGTGAATGAAATGTGCTTTGGAATGAGGCAGGACAGGATGTTTAGTGCTTTTGGAGCAGTACGATGTACATAACTGTGAAATTTCCATTTATGCTAACAGTATGGGAGCTCTCTATTTACATGCTAAATACGCCACGAGAATCTTTACTGTGATGTTTAGGTGGGTGTTTGCTTGTGCCTCTTAGCAATCTCAGTTAATTAGTGTCTGTATGTGCTAATTAAACATTGCAGCATTGATATGAATTTGATGTTTAGTTTTTGCTGACCCACTGAACATGATGTGCCTCTTTCCTTTCGTTAATTATCAGCTAAAGCTGCCAAGCATATTTTGTCAGAACTGGTTTTCGGTCTATATCCCTATGATATATAGTGCTGCTGCCAAAACACTGTATTTCATTTGTGAATCCATCATTGAGTAATTTTAAATCATTTAAAGCTTAATTGTGTAATTTATGTGCCTCTAGTGTCACCAAAATGGAATATAATCATAATATATACTACCGTTCAAAGAGTTTTGGGTGAGCAGGATTTTTTTTTTTTTTTCAATGTTTGTTTATGCTCACCAAGGCTGCATTTTTATCACAAAAAATAAATAAATAAATAAATAAAATCTGTAAAACCATAATACTGTGAAATATTATTACAATTTAAAATAACTTTTTATTTTTATTTTTATTTTTTAAATGTGATGAATTTTCAGCATCATTACTCCAGTCTTCAGTGTTACATGATCCTTCAGAAATCATTCTAATATGCTGATTTGCTGCTCATTTCTTATTATGATCAATGTTGAAAACAGTTGTGATGCTTAATATTTTTGTGGAAACCATGATATATTTTTTCAGGAGTCTATGATTTAACAAAACATTTATTTGAAATAAATGTCTTCACTGTCACTTTTGATCCAGTTAATACATCCACACTTAATAAAAGTATTGATTTCTTAACAAAAATCTTACTGACCCCAAATGTTTGTGTGTAAATGTATGTGCATGTCACTTTAATTGCATATATATGTATCATCAATTTTAATTGCATATATATGTGTCGTTGTGCATTTTAAGCTGGAATGGAGAAAGCAATTTAACACTGAAAAAAATATACCATTCAGCTTCAACTAATTAATTCATTTGATGCTAATTCTTAATAAAGACACTATATTTTTCTCTTGAGGTCCACAAAAAAAGAATTGCAACTAATTTGCATTCTTTTGAAAGTGTTAATGACAGCAATTTTGAATTTGAACGTATGCACATTGTGTTAGCCTGAGATAAGTTTCTAGCACAGAAACCCTCAGAGTTCCTCATTAGCATTGCAAGTCATCAACAAAACAACAAATTTCTTCCTTCCATTGCGGTGTTCAAACTAGCAATTAGAGATGAAGTCAGTCCCCATGGAAACTATATTTAGAGTAGAGACCCATTTTTGCTTATTTCTGTGATTTAACTTCTCATTTCTCTCTTGGATGTGTCCTGCCAGATCCAACGGAAGACCGCTTTAGAGTAAAAGGCGCCAAAGGGACCGTAAAGAGTCAGCTTAGGCTCGCCGTTTTGTGCCTGTCTCCATCTCAAGCTGCGATGACAACATTCCTAATGCCTAATTCCCGCAGGCTGAGCTTGTGGGGCTTTGGATGGTATCCATCGGATTCTTCCACACCGTCCCAAAACTTCTGCTCGCTGGGCCCATTGTCCGTTCTAGCCCGACCTGGCCCTCGCACTGTTTAGAAAGATGTTTCAGTGCTTTAGCCGAGAACAATTGTCTTGTTTCAGCCGACTGGCAGGTTTCGGGTTGCCTGTCAGCTTTGCTTTGGATGCTGCACAGAGACATCGCCGTATGAAAAACAAAGCTAATGCTTCTTCTGGCAGTGGTTCCAATATGCATTACTGATGTAAAAAAAAAAAAAGAACAAGTAGGTCCTGCGAATTGTTTTAAGGCCTTTTGGGAGCAGATATGCTACTCAGTGAGCAGCATTAAAGTCCTTTAATGTGTTTTTAGTGCCCGAGAAGACCTTAATAATCAGCTAGAGGAGTAGCACTACAATTTGTTTCCAGCTGTCGTGTTGTTTTTTGCATCTAGCTGAGGAAGAAGAATTGGGTTTGTAGTGGCTAATGGGAATCTCACAGCTCAAGGGATACAGTTCTCACAGTATAGAAAAGCCGTGAAACAACAGTTTCCTTCGGTTTTTGTAATGGAAGAAGAACGTTTATTTCTCCAAATCGTCCTTCAGATTTTGGCATGTTTGACGTCAAAGCTTTATTTTCATAAAGCAGGCTATTAATACACACCAGTTGTTTTTATAACCCTAGTATTTTGAGGGTTTAGGAGCCTTAAGTTGGGACATTGGCTGTGCAAGCACAAAATGAATCGTCTATTGTGCACAAAACTTCTGTCACCTCCTCGTTGATGTGTGTGTGGCACCCTGCGTAAGCACTGCGCTCCAAAGGTGCCCAGGTCATGTGTTCCGGTAATCCTTAGGATCATGGCGGAATGTGAAACATCTGGGGTGGACTTTGCTGTGATAGCAGGGACTCAAAGCCTAAGATCTCCATACAAAGCTCTGTGTCGCGGCTTAGGATTGGCACTGAGTCTTCCAAGCACCCCCAGGTGCTTCCAAAACTCCTCTTCTAATCCTGAGGACCTCCAACGCTCGTTCCCAACAACCTCACTGAAAACACCTATAAGTGTTGGGGAAAACAGAGTTTTTCCAAGCTATAGGCTTAAGCTATTTATATTTTAAAGTAGTTCAATAAAACTGTAATACCATTTTTGTATATATATATATATATATATATATTTATATGCAGTCCTCAAATTTGATGCACAAACGGAGTGTTGTTGGACACAGTTCAGCCAGTGTTTGTGCAATCTGTACATTAGTGGAGAGTATTTTTTAGTGACTTTTTCTGCAAGCTACATTCTTACGACAGAAGCTGGTGATGAGTGACTGTCTTTATGAGTGAGTCATTGATTTATTTATTCAACTGATTTGTTCAAGTATTCTGATTCAGTCAGAAACAAATCAAGTGTCTGTTTATGAGTGAGTCATTGAATCATTTATTCAACTGATTTGTTCAAATTTATTTAAATATAAAATAAACATAATGTATTCATGAAATAAATAAAATCTAAGGGCCAGATTTACTAAACAGGGCAAATTAGCGTGAAAGCGCAATTCGCCGATGGGAGTGGCAAGTTTTGTGCGTGATCTACTGCTGACGCGCAAATGAAAGAACACAGACATAGTCAAATCATTTACATAATGACCTACGCAATCTACCAAGAGGAGTGCAAATTAGCGTTGGGTCGCAAATAAGCAGAGCTGATGCTCATCAGGTGCGGGTCGACACAGGCGCAACTTGTTACATGTAATATACGGATAACGTCTTCCTCTGGCACTCCAAAGAATGAATACAAATGGAAAATATTTTTGCACTCTCTGTTCTCTGCAATGTCTCCTCCTAGCAGCAACAATTGCAGCCATGTTGCAAAATGGGTCAAGACATGCTTTTTTGGGGTGTTAAATAATAGCTCAAATACCAGTAAATTGATGAGCGCAAACATTAGTAAATCGTGTTGCGTGATTCATTTAAATACTCTCCTCCCATAAATTTTGCGTCTGAAAGGGAAACTACTAAAAATGCATATGCAATAAGATCAGACGTAAAAACTACTCAGTTCACGCCTTTTCAGCGTTAATTTTGCACTGCGTCTTTAGTAAGTCCCAACAGTAGTTTTTTAATGCCAAAAGAGGGTTTGTGCTGGCGCAAGCTGTTAGTAAATCTGTCCCCGTGTATTATAAAGTTTTATTTTAATGATTTAGTTATTATTTTTAATAATTTAATGATTTAATTAATATATTAATGGATCTGTGAATCATGTTTGGAAAAAAGATTTACAAAAGAATAAATCATCTGAACAAAACGATTCACTAAAATGAATCAGACTTCCTAGCACCAGCTATAACCCATTAAAACATCTTATATGAGTAAACTGATTCATCCTGAATGAGACTTCGTATGAGGAGACTTTATGCTTTGCCAGAATATGAAAAAATAATTCTTATTCTTTTATTTTTTCCAATTAGAGTGCATAAATAAGCATTTTGTGGCAATAGAGATGTTTCTGGATATGTAATTAACAGTGACACACTCTGGATGTAGAGGTCAATGGAGCAGTGCTGATTGGGTGTATTACATAGATATGGAGCTGTGCTTTCTTTGACAGTGATGTGATACCTTGCTGCGGCTCAGGAAAAGATTATCCCTTAAGCCGCTCCTGGTGGCTGCATGTATAGATGAAATTTGACTTTACTAATTTCCTGTGTAAATTAAAGAATGGACAAGAGAGAGGAAGAAAGATGATTGTGTGATATAGATAGAGATGCTGATTCCAGTTCATTATTACCTGGTGATAATTAAGTCCAACCTTCAAATAAAATGAGAAGCCGTAGCAAAAATGAGAGGAGATGGCAAGTGAACTAATGGAAAGGGTACAAAATAGTGCATGAGGGTTTCTAGAGCCACTTTTAGCACCAATAACTTGAAGTAATCGTTTTCTGTATGAAACATCTCTTACATTGTTCTAGAGGATTTTTTGTTGCTTCAGTTCATTGAGGTTTGCGGCCATCTGTTTATGCACAGCTTTCTTAAGGACCCGCCACAGCATTTCAATCCAGTTGAGGTCTGGACTTTGACTGGGCCATTGCAACACCTTGATTCTTTTCTTTTTCAGCCATTCTGTTGTAAATTTGCTGGTGATCTTCAGATCATTGTCCTGTTGCATGATCCAATTTCAGCCAAACTTTAGCTGTTGGACAGATAGCCTCACATTCAACTCTAAAATACTTTAGTATACAGAGGAGTTCATGGTCGACTCAAAGACTGCAAGATGCCCAGATCCTGTGGATACAAAACAAGCCCAAATCATCCCCCCTCCACCACCATGCTTGACAGTTGGTATGCTGTGTTTGGTTTTCGCCAAACGTGGTGCTGTGCATTATGGCCAAACATCTCCACTTTGGTCTTATCTATCCAAAGGACATTGTTCCAGAAGTCTTGTGGTTTGTTCAGATGCAACTTTGCAAACCTAAGCTGTGCTGCCATGTTCTTTTTAGAGAGAAGAAGCTTTCTTCTGGAAACCCTTCCAAACATGCCATACTTGTCCAGTCTTTGTCTAATTTTACTGTCTTGAACTCTAACTTTTAACTTGGAACGACATGAGGGTGAGTGATTAATGACAGAATTTTCTTTTTTGGGTGAACTAACCCTTTAAAACACACGCAATTTATTCAACTTTTGTGACGATGCAGCACTGGCCCCGGGCCATTGGGCAGCTTTCATTCTTGTGCCCAGAGCTTTCATTATTGTTTTGTGCCTGTCTGAATTAGCACAGAGTGCCTGTTTAAACACAGAAGGCAATACGTGCTGTTTTGGTCTCACCTCCGCTCAACATCCAGGTGATGACAACATAAACGACTGGTCATATTAGAGCATACGGCATTCACATCGAACAAAGTTTACAAAGAGTGACTCTTTTTTTTTTGACCATCATTGTAATGTATTGGGAAGCCAGAATGTTCCCAGATGGGAGATTTATATGATGCAGGCAGCAGCTCTATCAGTGGCTTGTCTCCTACACTTGCCATGCTGAACTGCAACGCACCAACACGCAGGGAACTGTGATGTCAGCAATAGATTTACATATGAACAGATGATCGGACAGCTGCTCTCGCGTGAAACGCATGCAGAGTGTATCCACTGACAGAAAGATACATTAGCGGTCTGTTTTATGCATTGTTGTTGTTGTATTTAACAAAACGTATCATAGCTGCTTTGTCAGGTTTGAGATTATCTGCGGTGCAAATGTGTGCCGAACCTTGGGTGGAGAATGGTACGGTAACATTTTTTACAGAGAACTGTTACACTCCTAATATAGCTCAACTAGTTGGTTGTTGGGTGATCCATTAAGAGACTGTCAGGCCTCTTTGCGTAAGATGAGGCAGGGCCGCCCACCACGTCCCCTTTCACTTTCGTCTGAACCCCACATCTCCGTTTCAGAGGAAATTGCTGCGAACCACTCAGCCCCAAGTCTCCCAAGTCTGTCAAGTGAGAAAAGCAAACGCTAAGCACTCACATCTGACATGTTACAGGATGTGCTCTCATTTTTTTCCCATCTCTGAGGCAACAGACTTTAAAAGGAATCTTAGCTACCTCAAAGCCTACAGCCTCTCTTTGACTACTTGAATTGAAAAAAAAAACATGGTTCCAGCACTTACCATGCTGTAAAAAAAAAAAAAAAAAAAAAAGGCAAATAATATTGGGAACATCATTTCAGATTTTTTTGGTTTACTTACTATTCCAAAGTTTTCAACTTTCTGAAACGCAAGAAATGGATTCTTTATTACTAAATACTTTTTAAAATCAAAGTGAGGTGAATTAATGCGTATTTTTGGGTTCAAATAGTCCTCTGCAAATAGTCCCATTCACCCTGTTCCCAGTATGTATTGGTGCATTAATAACATGGTTCCACTATTTCATTGTTTGCAAGTATGTTTTATGCTGTAGTCGTTGATGCTTACTCAATGCATTTACATTGAGTAAGTTCTTGTCTTGTAGTATCAGGATGACTTTGTTCTAGTCAAAATTAGTTCATTGATTGATGTCGGGATTCATGTCAAATCTTGAGGTCTGTATGTAACACTTTAAGGGTGTGTTCACACTTGTCATGTTTGGTTCGATTAAAACGAACCCTGGTGCGATTTCTCTGTTAGTGCGGTTCATTTGAACATGTGTGAACGCTGCCATTAGAACCCTGCTGTGCACCAAACAAGCGGACCGAGACCGCTGAAAAGATGTCCACATCAGTATCTTTTGGTTCGGTGATAAAATTTCCAATCTGAACGCTAATCGGACCAGTACTAAATGTTTTTTTTTTCTTTTTTGGTCCGGACCAAACGAACCAAATGAACCGAACTACAAGTGTGAACACACCCTAAGGTATAACATCATTTTGCTTTGTCTCGTCAATATTCATGTTGTGATTATTAATGCGATGTTGTCAATAGTTTAAGACAACAAGCACTTTTCTTTCCATGACATTGTTGAAAACAAAAAAATGCATAATATTGAATATTTAAACGTATTATGTAAATGAAGGAAACAGTTTGCATAAAACTTTTTTACAAAAAGGTAAATTCAGAAAAAAAAAAAAAAGAATTCTAATTTAATACAGTTAAATATAAATTAAATGTTATGATAAATTAAACTAGATAAAAAAAGTTTGTCAGGACAAACTTTGAAGCTGGCTTGAGAAAGCCGGACCAGAAAGTTTAAAAAAGTTTTAAAAGCTTGAAGTTTTGGGTTTTCAGTTTGAAGTAGTTTTAAAGCTTAAAGTTTGAAGGTTTTGAAGGCAATACAGATAATCAGATAATGCATACCCTATATTCTCAACTCAAAAAGCCATTCAAATGGTTGCCTTCAGTATTTTTTGTTTTATGCACACTTAATTATTATAGCGCAATCAATATAAAGGGTCAAACTAGAGCTGCTGTGAATTACCATAGTATATCCCCATTCGCATGCTGTGAGCCATAGCAGTGGAGTATAGATGTATATAAAAGACTGACTGGCGATATTTCAGGATTCAGTGGACACACATGGTGTTTCACAATGTTCATTCCCTAGAGGAACAAGAGCAAGACTTTTCATTCCAGCATCCAAAGAATGTAAAAGAATGGCTAGCTTTCCCATATTGAGATTCAGAGGCTACGTCCAGGTCCCTCGACACCCTCTATGCCGGTACAGTCTTCATAACCCGGCACTTGGACAAAACACAATAAAGCCACATTATGCTATGCACTTTCTTTAATTCATGAGGGATCCCTCATAAATCCGTTTTCAATAATGGCCCCTTTTCCCTGCCTTGTTTTCCCTATGTAAATGAGACCTCGGCAGCAAAGGGCCGACTGACAGTAATCTTCCGTAATTTGGTTTGCGCGGCTCTGTGGTAGCGCTCTGGGAGGCCTGAAAGAACACATATCATTCAGAGGGAGGTCAGACAGTGTACAAAACAAACTGACAAGGCCAAAGCTCACTCACACTGACAGCTGAGAAGCCTGCATACTCAAAAGGCCAGTGAAGACAGCGAACGATTAAAAAAAAAAAAAACCTGTTACGATTCTAGCGTGAGTCTGAAGCGCTGATGCTCATTTGAATGGTCTGTCTTTTTGATTGATGGCAGGTCTGCACACCTGTTACACACTGACGTCATTCATGAATTTTGAGCAGATTTGAAACAATTAAGCTTCATGGTTGTATTGCTTCGAGTTCAATTTCACCATTTAAGAATTTGAAATGGAAAGGTTCTTATGTTATATTATTTATTGTTTTTATTAAAAGTAGAGTCATAATAAAATGAAGAGTATCCCAGTCCCTTTTGGATGATTTATTGCTGCAAATTATAAAAAAAGAAAGAAATGCACAATATACAGTGGTATTGATTATTGGCCGATATTAGATTTTTTTTATTTATTGGTATTTTTTATCAGTAATTTATTGATATTGACCAAGATATATAAACACACTGAAACACACACACAATTGTGTGTGTTTCAGTGTGTTTATATATCTTGGTCAGTATTTTTGGATATTTAATTAATCATGCTCATTTTTACTATACAGTTTTATTCATAAAAAAATGACTTAAATTTAAATGAACTACATTTGTTAATTATTTAATTTAAAATTAATTCAATTACATTATAGGGGTAGTTCACCCAAAAATGAAAATTCTGTTATTAAAGTATAATGTATTTCTGTGATGCAAAGTGTCTGAACAATTATGTTACCTCTATGGCATTTCATATAGCCTTTTAGCTTAAAAGCATGCACGTTTGGAGAAATATTGATGGATTCTCATATGTTTATGTAAATTTTCTATACAGAGGAGTTATATTTATTCAATATTCATTGTCATCACTATGAGCGCTGGATACTGTGTTTTCAATTCATACTTGCAGCCGGAGGGCGCTCTGTGCACATTTAGTCCACAAATTAATCTAAAGAAGAACAAGACATTCCAGGAACTAACTGCATGTCTTCCAGAGGTCTCTAACCATGGCTTTAACATACAGATAAACACTTTTCAAGACAATAAATACACGATTGAGACGATGTATTCATGTATTGCCTCAGAATTTGCGTCCGAATAGCGCTGGCTCCGTGGGCGTGGCCACATTAGCGGATAATGAGCTGAATCATGGGCGTCTGACTTGTCTCTTTTCATACAGATTACATAAACACAGAATTTTTGTTTTCGATTTGACTTACACGATTTAAAACCTGACATTTCAACGTTTCTTTAGACATAAGTCTAATTTTTTTGTGATTAGTATTCACTAAGTTACACTTCATTTTCTGAGAACTATCAGATTGGACTTTGTTCAGAGGGAGACGAGAGATCACACATGTTAGTTTTCTTTATTTTACAAAAAGCACAACATTTTGTTTTTACTCTGAGTGTACACAAATAAAAGAAGATATTCAACAGATTAAAATGGTGTATAACTCTTAATTGTATGTGCAACATTGACAGAGTATTTTGAGTCTCTTTCACACTGGTAAGAAAAAAACCCAGGTGGTATCGCCGGCGTGACCGCCGACCCGAGGGAGTTAATCACTCTGTAATCCTCATGTCGTTCCACACCCGTAAGACCTTCGTTCATCTTCGGAAAACAAAAAAAAATATTTCTGATAAAATCCGATGGCTCAGTGAGGCCTCTATTGCCAGCAAGATAATTAACACTTTCAAATGCCCAGAAAGCTACTAAAGACATATTGTGACTACAGTGGTTCAACCTTAATGTTATGAAGCGACGAGAATACTTTTTGTGTGCCAAAACCCCCCCCAAAATAACGACTTTATTCTACAATATCTAGTGATGGGTGATTTCAGAACACTGCTTCATGAAGCTTCGAATCTTTACAAATCTTTTGTTTCGAATCAGTGATTCGGAGGGTGTATCAAACTGCCAAAGTCACGTGAACCATTGAATTTCCGAAACGTTTCGAAACACTTATGATGTAACGAAGCCTCGTTTACTGAAATCACGTGACTTTGACAGTTTGATACACGCTTTCTGGGCATTTGAAAGTGTTTTTCTTGCTGGCATCGGATTTTATCAAACATATCTTAATTTGTTTTCTGAAGATGAAAGAAGGTCTTATGGGTGTGGAACGACATGAGGATGAGTAATTAATGACAGAATTTTCATTTTTTGGTGAACTTACCCTTTAATAGCATAATTATTTTTTTATTTACTTTATTTAGACAAAATTGTATAATATTTGTACACCAATGTATTGATTATTGGCCACAAATTACATAAACAAAAATAATCTAAATTGGCCTGAATTTTTTGTGTGTTCTGGCTTGAAAACAATGGTCATAATTTCATGCACCATGGTATACTGACATTATACCATGATACTGATTATCATGTATCATGGTATTTGTCCAAAAAACAAACAAACAAACAAAAAAACAGGGTATTTCTATAGTACCATTAAAAAAACATGGTACTTTTTGTACATGTTGTTAGTCTACCCTGTATCGAACGTTAAAGATCAGGCTTTCAGCAGTTTTTGCCTTCTAGCAGAAACTCACAGCCATTCCCTTAATAGTCCCACTGCGGTCTTGTCAGACTGAGAGATGATTGGCTGTAGAGATTCAAGACGAATGAGGGGGAGAGTGACAGGAGGTGGAAGACAGACTTCAACTCCATGAAAGGGGGAGATGTGGACAGAGGAGATTGTAAAGGTCTTTCATTTGCACAGTTTTGAAACATGCTTCACTAGATTCTTTACTGAGAGTAATGGAAGGAGAGGGACTAGACACTTCTGAGTCAAGCTACGACAGCTGATGAAAGCTATAATATTAGTCTTACAAATGGCTGGGTAGTGAAAATGTCCAAATCAGAAATTAAATACCTGGAGAAGACATATAGACAATTTAGCGAGTGAAAAGGTACATTAACACTAAATCAAGTGTGCCATTCTAAATGTAAAAAAATCGAAATGAATGAATTGATTAATTGATTCAATCTTAAATCAAGGTTCAGGGCAGACTGGGCAGCTTGGTTTGTGCCGAGCCACATCTGTCGGGTCAGGAGGTCCATCGCAGCTCTTTTTTCAGCCTGTCTCGAAAAGCATGAGGTACAAAACCTGCATGTCAAAGAAACAGACTTTCCCTGAGGTGTCACATGTTTTCAAGGTGGTGATGACACTTTAGTTGTGCTGTTCTGTCTTCTCATTTTGAGCCATGCCAGATGCTAGGATGGAAACTTCAGTGCTAAGAACATAACATAACTAGGATCTCAACTAGTAGAAGGAAACCAGCTACTACTTTTTAGTAAGAATACTACTTGTAACCTGAATGTGTCCTGTGTGAACTGATTTTGCTCTGATTTGCACAGGTGTTAATGAAGCACCTAAGGACAGACCGGAGTGTATTTGTTTGCATGTGTGTTGTCCTGGGGTGCTCTTTGTGGTCAGGAACAGACAGATATTGTTAGCATCCACTGGTGGGCCTGTTGGCAGATACTTTCTTCTGAGCTGTTGAATCCTAGATCGCTCTCTCTCTCTCAGCTCTGAACACATTAGGGTATTTTGTGAACAGACATCGGCTGATTTATATGAGTCTGGTTTCATTATTTATGTGTGTCATTCAAGCAAATTAGTTAATTAAAATTTTTCCAGTAGCTGTCGATTTGAAAACTAAGAACAGTTGAGAACAGTACAGTCAAACCAAAAATTATTCAGACATTTTTGATATTTTTGATATATTTTTACTAGTGGGTGCAGGACACTATAGTTCATTTATGTAAGTGAGGATAGCAAAATAAAGTAAACTGTGACATATTATACCCAGAAATTAGTGAATAAACTATATTAATGAATGAAATGTTCAAGGTGTCTGAATAATTTTTGGTTTGACTGTATATATTCATGTATATGTACATTACCTCTTCCTGGGTTCGACATTTCATTCGGTAATGTTAGTCAGTTTTAATTTATATGCTGTTGAATGGTTGATGATCACATTAGCTTACATGTGCATAAGCAATGCTTCTATCACTTGTTTCTGCTTCTTCTTTGCTTGTTTTTGGATCCAGAGATTCTGTAGTATTTCAGAAGATGTGTAATAGCGCCTCCTACACACTTAACAGTGAAAACATAACTGTCATAAAGTATTTACTTGCCCTCATGTTGTTCCAAACCTGTTTGACTTTCTTTCTTCTGTGGAACACAACATTTTTCAGTGTTAACCAAAATGTTTTGGTACTAACATTCAGAAATGACAGAATTGTAATTTTTGGGGGAACTATCCCTTTAAATTCAATGAAAATGAGTCTTTGGTGTGCATATTCAAATAGGTGTCAGAGATCAAGTTTTAAATAATTCATATTCATGAAATAAGTGCTTGAGCAATGATCCAGATGACATGAATCATTCGGAGATAATGACGGCGGCAGTGAGGAAACTCTAAAAGGCCAATTGGCAGAGTTATGCAGGAGATACAACAATGGCTCGTGACTTTCCTTATTAATTTACTCAAGGAATAATCAAGGTATTTAAATAGCAATTTATGCTAATTGGCTCTTCTGAAAATTTTAGCTCAAGGATGTAGAGTGGTATAGAAGCACATTAGCTGGACTTTTTTTTTTGTTTTTTTTTTGGCAAACAGTTTTCTTACCAAAGTGACTTTGAGAAGAGAAAGTTTGTATTACATAAGTGGCAATTACCAGAGCAGGTAGCTAAGGTTAAATGGCTTAATCCCACGTACGAATGAGAAGGTAATGCAATTACAAACAAAGTGCTGATTCAGTCACAGTGCTAGATACAAGTCAAGTATTGCCTTTCTTTAAAAAAAAAAAAATGCTGTGCAAATGAAGTGTTTGTGTTAGTTTGTGAAGTAAGAGATGTTAGATGTGTAAATAATCAGGGATAAAAGGTTGTTGGTCCCAAGCTAATACATTTTAAGATTTGTTTGCATAATCACAAACAGTTCTATCTTCCCTGTTTATAATATTAAAAAAGTTTTGTTTCACCGATCTCATCAAGATAGAAATGTGATTTGAGAGGAGATAATGCTGATATTTTTCTTTATATTTATGGGAAATATAACTTTATCCAAAGGGGGAATGACAGCTTAATATTTAGGCTACATTTGCAGCCTTATTTGCAATCCTGTAACCCAGTTGTTTTTCAGTTAAATATTTTTTTTTTAAATGTTATACTTTTTATCTACTTATTATTATTATTATTTATTTATTTATTTTATAACAAAATGCATAAACTTGAAGGGACTTGATAGGACTTTTTAAATATTTTTATTTTAAAAATGCAGACTTTGACTTTTGTTTTTAAATCATATGATAATTTAAATTCCCCCTGTAGTCAATAGTTTTATCCCTTAAAACTCATCTTTGATCACCAAAATGACATATTTAAACGTTTTTTCCTTGAAAAAAATGTAACTCTATACCCTTGCTTCATTTAATATACGTGGATCAATGAATATGCTAATTAGCCTCCACTCGCTCACGCCAGCTCAGAGATCCACTCGGTCAACTTACTGAGGTAAACGCTGCACAATGGTATCACTCTTTACAACATCGGACAATAATATGATTAGCCTTTTGCTCGACCATGTTATCAAACCGCTAATAATGTGAAGCTAATGTTACAAAAACCATATTCCCGTTTGCCATCTCAGAGTCAGACAGCTGCCTTCTAACATTCAGTATCCTTAATACAAACGCTTTAACAATTCAGAACGTCGGTGGAGAAAGGCATATAGTTCATCATAAGATCGTAATATACATCATACACCCGCCATATTGCTAAATCGACAAATTTTTTAAAAATCAACAGAAAAATATACCCGGATAACCTTGCTTCTCTCGAGAATCCCCTGCTAGTTCGCTGTTAATGATATGCTAAAGCCCTCCGGCACGCTGACATGATTGGTTACAAGGTAGTTTGTGACGTCACAGACACCAGCGATTTCAAACAGCGGGTTTGAGACTCTTTTTTCACTGCAGTTTTAAAGAGAAAATACTCAGCAGTGGTGTTGACATATGAATTTGCACATGGTTTGTCTTTAAGCATATTAAAAACACCACATAGATATATAAACAACATTAAAAACATGATTTTCACCACAGGGGACTTTAAATGATAAAGTAAATATTATAGTATTGATTGCTTACTTTTAAATTAGATTTTTATTTTTATTTTATTTTATTTTCATTCCCTATTTAGAACCCTCTTTGTGGTAATGGCCAAAATGCACCTGTGCTTACTTTACTGATGACTTATACATTAAAATTCTGCACATTATAGACCTTATGTAGCCCTGCCCCTTTTCAGCATTGCGCTTGTTGCATTGTCTTCTGGTTTGTATTTCCACAGCATGAAGGTAAGATCTTACGGATTTATGAATGAACCGCTCGGTTTTAAATCTTCCCAGTCTACTGACGTTTGTTATGGCAACCACTTCAAACATTACAATGCTCATGATAACTTTCGTTAACTCTACAATATGTAAATCCACTTCACCAGCTAATTGCTCTTCGACAGCGATGCCATAGAAATATAAAGAGCTACCGCAAAAACAGAAGTTCAAAGACAAAATTCTAAAGATGGCTGCACGCTTGTTTCTCTGGTGTATAAGGTCTGGACATCATAAAAAAAACTGGACATCATACTTCTTAGCCTGCAGCTAATCTGTGGGATATTCGCTGGCCTGACAATAAAGAATTGCCTCAGAGGAGCTGGCGATAAGCCGCATGATTAGCTATCTGATCTGCATGCTCATTACATGGCGAAGGATCGCTTCCTTAACAAGATAAAACAATGAATATGCATCACACAGCCCTGAGGGCGATTCATAAAAATGCATTCCAGTGTTAAACGTTTATTTTAATAACCTTTACCTCAACCCCCAAATGACAACAGCACACCAAAACCCAACACCACACACCTGTTGTTTGTTAAATGTGACAAAATTCCAAATGAATTGCCCTCTGGTCCAACACGTATGCAATCAATATCACGCCAGCCATATGAATTAGCAATTACGTCTGAACTTTTCGCTCGGGGGCTCTGTGGCATGGCATTTGAAAAACAAAATGATTAAACATCGCTTTTTTTCTCCCAGTATAGCCTTTCTTTTAATTTTTGTTTAATCATTTTATTGAACGTACGTTTTTTAAAGTGGGAGGTCTCAGACTGCTCTCATACAAGAGAAACTAATTACAAACAAGATACAAAAACACCCATAGAAAATGAAAGTCTGTGGGGTTTTAGGACATGAAATCTGATGATTATTTACCTGTTCGGGCAAATGCTTTGTGCATAGTAGATGATTTGTTTTCCACATTCTTGATTGTAATCTTTGGATTAATGTCCTCAAAATCCAAGAGAATGCATTCCCATCTGGGTTAATCTAGCCTGAGGTATATGCACATTATCATGGCTGCTTTTATAAGCACGATGGAGACAGTTATGGCTTCTTCACGTCAAAGCAGATTCACTGGTAGTCACTGTAGCACATAAAGAAAGTGATATCTTATCGGTCTTATCCTCCATTTCGCAGCATAACTGGTTTCTTTATAATGTCTTGTCTTTGTTCAGCATACCTGCTTTTTATCTCTGTATTTATACATTGCTGTGGAGTAACTAAATACATAAAAAATAGTTGTAACTTGCCAGTAAGAAAGATACTTCGAAGGAGTAGCTGTGTAGCTTAACAAAACACTGCATTGCTGTATTTTTCATCATATTTTAACATGAGGTGATCATCAAATGCATTTGATTCTATCGTTTGACGGTTCAATTTATGTTCTGAATTGGTCTATTTGAACAGTTAATTCAGATGAGCAGTTTACTGATCAAATAAATGATTTACTTATTTACTTTAACACTGGATCTTTTTGTGCTTCTGTTATGTAAATTAGCTTGCGTTAGTTGTAATTATTGCAAAATTAAGTTAATTTTAATGCTGCCATGCTAATGTTTTGCCAGATAAATTGAATATGTTTTTTACATACAGTGGGTACGGAAAGTATTCAGACCCCCTTAAATTTTTCACTCTTTGTTATATTGCAGCCACCCGATATGGTTGCTTAGTGTGCTTACTTCCAAGGTTGCTTACTACCAAGGAAGGGCTCAGGTGTGGCAACCATCTCAGGTGAGGGCTCAGGAAGATCTGCTAAGACATGACACGGCTCGAAAAGATAAATTTGGACATGACGTGGTTCTTGAAGATGTGCTGAAACGTGACGAGGTTCACTCAATAAAAAAGCCCGTTCAATTGTTTCAGCTAATGTCCCAGAATAGAGTTTTTTTTTTTTTTTTTTCAAAGGCTCATTAAGACTGGCACGATAAAAAAGCGGCAAGCGCTTTATCAGGAAAATCAGACAGAAGAAGTTGAGCTCCAGGAGGAAGTGTGCTTACTTCCAAGTGTGCTTACTTCCAAGATTCAACAAAATCAAGGCATAATCAAGCTACGCCTTTGTTTTGAATAAGCGACCTCTAGCACTGAAAAATTGCATATTGTGCCTTTAAATAGCTTTAAAATAGTTAGCAATATTTTTGAAATGGTCATTTGAATGTACTGCTGTGGAACTTTGCAAAATAAGGTCTCATAGACTTGATGTCCTGTGACAGAATTGTTTGGCTCAACTATGCTCAGATTCAGAGAAAATGAACATCAAAGCCGTCCAACTTTAAAGCCATTTTTCAATGTTTGCCATTTGAAAACAAATGAATGTGTGGCTTGAAATTTGACCCATTTGTTTTGTTTTCTGTCATTGCTTTGTTTACCTGATGCTTTCAAAAAGTGGAATGTCCCACCATTGGGGTTTCATTGTCCTCAGCTTCTGAATGACATTTTTGGGGGGGCATAAGGGTTCACTGGGGTTTTCATTAATCCTCCATCTTAATTGCTTGACTCGGTTACCTCACGTGTCACTTCCTATTAGCGGCATTTGGATGTGTAATGTGCGGAAGACAAGATAATTACGGTGAGATGGCTTGGGTAGTGCACAACATAGAGGAAAGGTTATTTGCATCTGTATGGAGCCTGACTGCCATAGAGCTACAAAGTGTCACGTCTGAATGTACTGCTAATGCGTTTAGCTTGAGTTAGACATGCAAGCTGTACTTTCCTAGCTAAACTCCCAAGCGGATACTGCATGAATTCAAATAGGAAGTAAAAAAAAAGATTAAATGCAGTCCAGTGATTGCACTGGAAAGGTATGAGGGCATATATCTAATCTATGTGTGTGTGTGTGTGTGTGCATTCATATAAGCACAACATATTAAATATGAAATAATAAAGTTACGTTTATTTATTTAATATTATATATAATATAATATATTTAGACAAGCTTTGAACAATGTTATTAGAGAGGCTCATTGGCGCCGATAGCCTCGTGGGCAGCGCCAACATATAACGGCATTCAGACGACCCGAGTTCAAGTCCTGGCTCGTGGACCTTTCCCGATCCCGTCCCCCTCTCTCTCTCACACCTCGCTTCCTGTCCACTTTATACTATCTTACCATAATAAAGCCAAAAATCGCTTTTAAATGTTGTTAGAGAGGCTAACTAACGTACATTTTAGTGATTCATTGAATTTAAATATAATTTTGGTGCTCAGAACAGCATATCAAATTTCTCTCTCTGTGTCACAATTTGTTTTGGAAGCTCATGAAGAAACAAACTTTTTGGCACTGCAGCATTTTCTGAAGAGTTTATTGGAAGTGCATTTGTTATTATTCATTGCTTTGACTGGGTCTCGCCTCCACCCATGTCCAAATCAAGATAACATGAACTCCAGTGTGTTCTCATATTGCAGATGTGCTACAAGTCTTTCAGAGGAACTTTGTCGTAAGTCTTCAAGCTTGCTTAGGTCAGCAGGTCTATTTCCCTGCCAAGTAGGTCTATTCCCTGGGCTGGCGGGAGATCGGAAACTAATTACAGAGCACAGGGCAAGGAAAAGTCAACTCATTTTCTTCCACCTCCTTATTGGTAGTTGCACTTCAGCATGTTGGTATAGCAACAGACATTGACGGATACACTTTTGTCATAATGGATTTGTCAAATAAAGCTTGTTGCACTTTATACAACACACACACTCAAAATACACACTTCTAGGTGGTTGTAACCCACAATATGATAATATAAGCTTGGAATATGTCTCCTAAAGCCTAATAGACCAATTATGTTATGTAACACAGTGACCTGTGTATAAATGTGCCAACCAAGATGCAGAAATTGGTGACTTTTAAAGGTTTATAGATTTTAAAGTGGCAGCTGCCCAATTAGTAACTGATCATCCTATGAATTTTTGCCATCTGGACTTGTCATTACGATGCACAAATGAGAACCAAGGCTCATGTTGCTAAGCTACATGGCAACATCTGCACTTATTCAGATTTTTTGTTTGTCTAATTGGATTGAGTTTAAGTCCAAGAGCTAATGAGAGTAGGAACAATGGCTGGAAATCAAGTGATACATGCTGGCGTGTCGTCTTCGAATAATAAGGTGTAATTGGAAGGACAGATGATAATGGATCTGGCTTTTTAGAGCCAATTAAGCTTTATTCAACCTCTAAACATATTAGCATCTGTGTTTTGTTTAATTACACATCTGTTAAAATTCATTTCAACCACAACAAGAGTAAACTAACATGATTGTCTCTATTTAATTCAAGTGGCCTGAAAAAATTGAAGATTGTTTTCGCAATTTGAATACAAATGGAATCCGAAATGAATTTGCATTTATTGTTTGTTCTATAAAACAAGTGCCGTTTGTGTGTTATTCACATTCTGACACAAAATTCGAAAACAATTTTAATTTATTTTTCAGTAGGAAGAACAAGCTAGGATTTTATATTTGATCTCTTTTATTTAATTGTAAAATTATTGCAATTGTGTACCAGAGCTGAACATCAGCCCTCTTCCTTTTTTGTTTTTTTTGTTTTTCACAATTTTTTTACGTAATGAAAGCTTCCATAAATTAAAAAGATGTTGTCAATTGTCCTAATGATAGCATAATTTTCAAGGACTAGCTAATTTCTACTTTTTAAAAGAATCATGGTCTATTGAACTAATATTGAATTAATCTGTTAAAGTATGTTTACAAACTAGAAAAGGCATAGAATGACCCTTATGCTTTGATGATCTCATTCATCCAGAGACTCTTTTGACAGGCAGTGCTTCCAAAGCAAACAGAGAAAAAATTTGTTTTACCTCTGTTTTTTTTTTTTTCCTTCATAATGTATTTCTAGTCAATATATTATACCGGCATATGAAATTCAAGGGTGATTGATTTAACCAGTCAACAGTTCATGGCTGATTGTCCACTCCACAAAAAGTCAGACTTGGTGATTAGGAATTTGACAAACTTTGACACACTGTGATTAAACTAGTTGTTGGATTATGCTAATGTTTTAGACAACTTTATGAAAGTTTCTTTGGGTGTTTATACGACAACGATGCACTTTTAAACGGAAAACTTCTTCCTTAATTTTTTGCACACAGATGACAACGTTGTCAAAACAGTCCCTTTTCACACGGATCCGCGAAAACTGATAAAAATGCTGTGTTATGCATGCCAGGCCAGTAGTTGGTGAGGTCAGAATTAGAATTCGTTGGCAATGTTATAATTTGGCGTACATGTAAATAATGCGTCTCCGCTGGTTGTAGTAGTGGTGGATTTATTCTTTGCTGGAGAAGCGTTATTAAACTATTATTAGTCCACCAAGTACTCGCACATGCCTATAGACTGAACACGTAATACGTATGTGCATGATTTTGACGTTTTATCAAATTCGCATTTTTGTAGTTTACACGGAGGCGATAATGGTATAGTTTTCAAAAACTGACACTTCAAAACCCGTTTTCAAAAGTTTGTCTTTTCAGGCCCCCAAAATGTCATTGTCGTGTAAATGAATGGCCAAAACTCATACAAGTTTTCTGTTTTTAGTTGAAACATAATGGCATGTAAATGGCACCTTTAATTCTGAACATTTTTTTTCCCCCTTTCCCTGCAGGGGTGAGAGAGAACTTGAGTGTGGACAGTCATATCTCTGCACACTTATGGCCGAAACCATTGATTAATGAAGCTTAGCAAAGCACTTTCTGGCACGAATTATCTGGTAGAGTGGTATAGCTTTCAGTGAATGCTCAGAAGATGATTATAGAGCTATAAAATGATTGTGGTTAGCACAGCTAAGATGATTTTATCTTGGAAGAGAGATTAAAAATTTGTTGTGTTTAGTTGAAGGTAAATCTTTCTTTTACTCTGAGTTATTGGTTATACAATCTTAAAAATGGCAAAGAGCAAAAGTTTTTAGCCTGAAACCGTATGAACCTCCATTTAAGACTGCTTTATTCTCTAATTCTGTGGAAAACATTCATACTGGGACTTTAAATAACACATGAACAAATACACCGATGGAACCTTTAGAAACCTTTATAAAGCCCAAGTTACTGAATCTGTTTTTAAGAGACTGTTTGAAAATTGTACATTAAAAGTTAAAGAAAAGTTCAGGTTTCACACAAGTTTCTGTGTGGGATTGCTCAGATATTATAAATGCCAGTGAGTTGTGACATTTTCCCGATGCCTGCTGGCTGTTGGCCTCACCTCTCCTTCATCACTGACAGAATGAACGACTGAGAATTTTTTATGAAGACTTTCGACTGAAACAACACTTTGGCCCCGATTGAAAGGTTGTTATAGCCAAAATTGAACACAAAAAAAGGGAATTTGAATATACATTTGTTATATAAATGTCTTGTTTTCTTATTTTAGAAGTACTGTAGGATTGACAAAAATCCATAAGGCAGCCCTATACAGTGTAAGAAAGATAGAGCGAGAGAGAAAGCAAGAGCGAGAGGCTGAATGTTATCTCATTTTCTCCTGTCTTGCATTTCCCGGGATTACATTAAAGCCTGGATGGGGATCCAGTAAGAGTTGGTTATTATTAGCTCAGTTCTCTCTTGCGTTTTAGCAGTATTACCATAAACACAGTCAACTCTTCTCTCACTGTAAACGCAGCAACAAAGGGCTCCCAACCCTGGATGAAATTATGAGCTCTTTTGATGTAGCAATCTTGAGCCTGATAAAAAGGGACTATCAAGCTTTGTTTTTGTTCGTTTGATCTGAATCGTTGGTGTGTTGCTTGGCATCCCTTTCATGTCAGAATTATTAATTGTCTTCACCTGTATATTTTTTCCCCTGCTATTGTTAAGATTTTATTTAGAACTTAACATCACAGTCACTTGGCTGTGGGCTCACAGGAGAACTGGGGTGATTGTCACACAGGGAAGTTATATATTTCACAAGGTCTATATTTCAGTAACTATAAGTTTTTTAGACAAAAGTTCAATTACAGAAAAGCTGGCAGTGGTTTTGTATGTTTTTTTTTATTTATTATTATTTATTATTATTTAAATAGTTCAAAACCTCCTTAAATAAGAATAATACTGTGAGCATGTATGATATGCTGCTTTTGCATAAATAGACATACATAAATCCTGTAGAAGATCTAGGCAGGTAGAGCTGGGGGAGGTGGAGGGGTTCAGAGGAACTCTGATAGCAAACACGATGAGCAAGCAATATCATTGCCTGCAGGGTCAGCAGAGGCCAATCAGCTTGTGCCATGTGGTAATGATGTGATTGCTTGCAGATTTCATGTAAAGGACCTATCAGCAAGCGCCCGCTAGAGTTTCTTGACTGAACATACAGTACAACTTACCGAAATCTGTATCATGTCTGATGTAATAGCTCAATCAGTGTTTAAACCGTGGAAAGACGTCAATAAAACAGCTTGTAAACAATGTCATGTAATGTTACATTTACCATAGAAAAGACATTCAATGTCCATATCTCGTTAGTCAGCTAGAAAAAATTAACTCTAGAACTAGTATTTTGATAAATATATGCACTATATTGCATATTCATTGTATTTTTTACTTAACCTGTTCCTCAGTATTTAATGTGTTTGAATAAATCCGTCATGTTTTTATGACAGCCACCAAGTAGAAACATAATTATGCCATTAAAAAGTTCTTGAAAAAGGTGTTTTCTGTATATAGTTTACAGCATTAGTTGAGATATTTTTTTCCTTGAGAAAATTAAAAAATTTGCAATGTATCGTACCTGATACATACCACAATTAATCGATAATGAATCACAAGCTTGTGAATCGAAAGCGAATTAAATGTCATGAAATATATGTCAATAATCAGCCCTAATAGTAT
>RJVU01018281.1:503125-530110 GCA_003731715.1 Anabarilius grahami
TGTGCAAAGTCAGGGAGGACGAGGAGCAGGTCCTGCTAGTTGCGCCCTATTGGCCCAACCGGACCTGGTTCCCAGAACTTTCGCTCCTCGCGACGGCCCCTCCCTGGCCCATTCCTCTGAGGAAGGACCTTCTTTCTCAGAGACGGGGCACTCTTTGGCACCCGCGTCCAGACCTCTGGAAACTCCATGTCTGGTCCCTGGACGGGATGCGGAGGTTCTAGGTGACTTACCCCCCGAGGTACTTAACACCATCACTTCGGCACGTGCACCGTCTACGAGACGTGCTTACGCCCTGAAGTGGAACCTGTTCGTCGAGTGGTGCTCTACCACCACTTTTTTTGTATTTGTGTCAAAGTGTTTAGATATGCTGTTACTTCTGTTTGTTAGCTTTCAATATCCAGTTTTAACCTGATTAAAGCTTTACTGTAGCCGAATAACTTACATGACTGAATAGTAGCATTTTTGTAAAGGTAGCGTTTAATTTATAGCATGAACAACTGTTTGTCTATGAACATAGAAGTTTTGGTGTTTGTTGGTGTTTGTTGGAGAAGTATGCAATAGAATTTAGCTAACTGGCTAGCGAAGCAAAAATGCATTGGTCTTTGTTTACGTCCTTGATGCAACCAAAAAATAGCAAAAACTATATATTTAAAAGACATTACAAACAATAAAACGTACTTACAGTTTAGGGCCGATATACAGCAGCTTCTGCTTTTAAAGAACTGCTTAATCTTTCAGTAAAAGCCTTTGTCCAAATCCAGCATTGAACTTGTGTAGATTCTGGAAGTTGTCTTCAGCGCCACATTCAGTGTAGAAAATATCACAGATTATAATGGCTTCTATTATCTTTTGACGCGTCGCTCACGTCCGGTGTACACAACTCTTCCGCTTCCATTATGCCGCGCCAGATGGCCTCGCCCACTTTGTTGCGTGTTCCCGGGGGCATAGGTGCCGATTTATGTTTCTGCTGGTGGGTGCCCAGCGATAGATTGACGCGTATGTCAGAAGACTAACTTACACGAGCCACAACGCATGATTTCAAAAACAACACGTTTTAGCGCTAGTTCGCTTCTTATTTAACTCAAATCAACGTCAACTTGATGTTTTATTTGCATTATATCCGTGTAGCAATATGACAAAAGCACATTCTTTTCACGAGTGTTGTCGCGAGTCATGCTCTCGCTGATATCTGATGCAAGGAGAGTTTGAGCGCGCGCATGTATCTGATCGAGAGCAGAGCCATTTGTGCTCGCTCATCACTTGGATGCGCTCTCGACGTTTGTCATTAAAATATTGCCATAGAAACGGCCTTAAATAAACCATAAAAAGGATGAAGATCTGTCTGAAAGCTCTAATTGATTTTCTATTGGTTAAAATCAATGGAGAATATCTCGTATTTTTCCATGGGTGCTCGACCATTTCCATGGGTGCTCCAGCCCCCGAGCACTGGATCGGCGCCTATGCCTGGGGGAGTGTTTTGCAGGGTTTATGATGTCACCAACCTGGGAAGAAGCTTCTTGTAGTCCAAACCGGTCGTTTTTGTAGGCATTAAACTGCCATAACTTTAAAAGACAATATCTCCGTTTGCATTGAACTTTCAGTGCTGTAACTTTGCAGATACTGTTTATGCTCAAGCAGCAACATTACACACTAACTAAAGTTAAAAAAGTGAAATCGCAATGAACCACCCCTTTAAGATTTTTATTGTATTGACAGCTCAGCTGTGTGTGGACACCTTTTGAGTAGAAATGCATATTGCTTTTTTTTGTTGCAAATAAAACTCCCATAGTCCATAACTACTGTAGATTTACTTATTTTAATATAAATTCAGTTAAATCATCAAACATTTGTATGACTTGCCAGTGACTTGTTTGACCCAAGCTACGACTTGACTTGAATTGCTTGACATAAATCAGTGACTTGACTTGACTTGACTTGATTCTCACAAAAATTGACTTGGACTTGCTTGAGACTTGAAGGTTAAGACTTGAGACTTACTTGTGACTTGCACATGTGTGACTTACTCCCACCTCTGGATATTAGGGTTCAATTTATTTAATTTTACAGGGGTTAAATAAGTTCTCTTATCCAATTATATTGTAGTCGTCTCAACCGAGTATCATTGGTTTGTGTCTGTGCCTTTAAGCTTATTGTACCCCATTCTTCCTATGATTTTATTTTATTTTTGCAGACATTGCGCTTGTCATTTGGCATAGTCCTTGGTTTTTATTTCATAACATGAGTTTAATTCTCATCTGCCTGGAGTGCATGGCTTTCTCTTCCTCTTTCTTCTGCTCTCAAGTGTGGGCTGTGAGAGTCATAAGGTGCTGGTTTCATGATGAATATTTAATCTGTGTTAATCAATAGATCCAAGTAACATCTTCAAACGCGCAGCCTGTTCTGCTCAAATGGCAACAGTTGCTTTGGTGATGGTTTGTTATCAGGGCAATTAGTTTGATTAATTACCATCTGCATGGATTCTAACAAATTATGCCTCAGCGAATAATACATGACACAGACTTCTTGTAAGTGGCGCTATGTTTGTGTACAGTCCTTCCTTTGAAACAACTTCACCTTTTCCTTCGTCTTCTCTCAGGCGTGCCGCCCCCTCGGCAGAGTTCTCGGTGGATCGAGCCCGTCATCTAATGTCATTCCTTACCATGTTGGGCCCCAGCCCTGACTGGAATGTGGGATTGTCTGGGGAGGACCTCTGCACCAGGGATTGCGGCTGGGTCCAGAGACTGGTGAAGGATTTAGTGCCATGGGACGCCGGTACTGACAGCGGGGTCACTTATGAGGTCAGCTTTCATAGAGTGATTAGATCATTACATTTAGAACATACCGTGAGATCTTTCAAAATGGAATCCATATACAGTCAGTCAACATGAGTCATTGTGGATAACTCTGTGTGGATTGAAGCTACGTTGAACAATCGAAGGGATAAATCGCATCTCTTCTACTGTATGTTAATCTGAGATCTTGTCTTCACAAACTCTTTATGACAAGACTTCAAGTCAGTTGCTTGGTTTGTCTATATATATTGAATTTTTGTTATAAATTGGGTTATCAATAGATTATTTAGCATTTAAAATATTTAATCACATTTTATATATTTTTTGTAGTTAACATGTTAATGCATTCAGTTTCAAGAAAACTAAATAATACATTTCTCAAATTATTCAGATAATTAAAATTAAATTAAAATTTGCACTCTGCTCTTGCCTTACTTGCACAAAAAATTACAGATTTTGCAAACTGCATGCAAACACAGACCTAAGTGCAAATGTCCAATACTTAAATGATTAAATATAATAATAATAATAATAATAATAATATACGTTTCATTATTAAATTATTGCACATTTGCATTGAGTNNGGTCTATGTATGCATAGTTTGCAGCATAATAATAATAATAATATTAAAATAATAATTATAATAAAAAAAATCACATAACAGAATGCAAGTTATAATGTCAAATTAAATAAATTAATTTAAAGTTTTAATGGCATTTTTTTTATTTTTTTTTATGTGTAAAAAATGTTTAATGACACGCATTAACAAATTAACTTTGACAGCCTTAATTATAATGGAATAATATTTTGTTTTGCCCTGAAGGTTTAATGTGGAAATTAAATTGTTATATAAACAAAGCAAAAGCTACTTTGTAGAGCATATTTTTAGTTTACTGCTTATGAATAGACATAATCCAAGGCTACACTAGATAAATAAATACAGCAAAGAAAAAAAACAGTGTGCAAATAAGGCAGTGTCCTATGTTGCTTCTAGTGTCAATAACATCTTAATATTTACTCAAAAGCCCTTCAGTGGAAACAGTATTAAGTCTTTGGACATGCCAAATGCTTAGTGGAACCAGCGCTTGACACGCTGCCCCCTGCTGGTACAAGACAGTCCTGAGTTGTTACTTGAAAGAAATAAAAAGTCAGCTTTAGAAGTTGAACTCAGCTTAACCGAGCAGTTGGAGCAGCAGTTGGTCTTTGTTTTGCAGCGTTTCTCTGAAGGCGTCGGAGTGGAACGCAAATAACTGTCAGGTGACCCAAAGTGCAGAGGCAGGAAACAAGGCCATAAATCACTCATAAAGGGAATATTACAGAGTGAATGAATGATGTATATGGAGATGAAAGTTGGGAGGCCCTGGCAGATGGCATCCAAAAGTCACATACTCTACCTCTCTTTTTCTCTTTCCCTCCCTCCCCTCTCTCTCCTGTCACCCTCCACTTCATATTTATATCCAAGTCTCCCAATAAACCCAGCAATCCCCAGGAGCGGATTCGGCCCCTCACCAGTTTGGATCACCCGCAAAGTCCCTTTTATGACCCTTCCGGTGGCCCCATGGCACCCCTCGCCCAGGTGGTGGTGGAGAGAATCGCAAGAAAGGTGATTTTAAAAGCTAACATGTTCGTTTCGTGTCTTTTTTGTTTATAATTATAGAGCTATCATGACAACTCTCAGAAGAGTTTTGCATGGTAATAGATATGGCAATGTTAATGTATTTGGTCTTGGAGGAATAGATGTTGCAGCTGCTGTTGATAATTGCTGCTGAGCAGAGCAAGTACAGAGACTTGCTACTGCCAATACATACATAGACACGCTGTTGTGAGCGAGTAAGACATACTGCTGCTGCACAAATTACCCGTAGCAGATCTGTACAGGTGGAGCTGGGGAAGGTGGAAGGTTTCAAAGGAACTCTGACTGCGCACTTCAAACTACTACAGCAAACAGTGGCCAACTATTTAAATGTTGATAAGCAAGCTCATTGGCTGCAGATGCAACAGGAACCAATCAGCTTGTACAGTGGAGTTTATGATGTAATTGTCAGCAGGTTAAATTAATGATCAGCCTGTGCCATCTAGAGTTTCATGACAGAACTAGGTATTATTCACATCTGTCCTAAAAATCAAATGAAATTAATTTCATCAAAGTCTAAAGGCAGTATGAATTTTTTTTAAAGAAATTAATACTTTTATTCATTAAATTGATCAAAAGTGACAGTAAAAGTTTTTACATTGTTACACAAATAAATAAATGCTATCCTTTTGAACTTTCTATTCATCAAAGAATCCTGTAAAAATGTATCATGGTTTGCACAAAAATATTAAGCAGCACAACCGTTTTCTACATTGATAATAATAAGAAATGTTACTTGAGCAGCAAATCAGCATATTAGAATGATTTCTGAAGGATCATGTGACACTGAAGACTGGAGTAATGATACTGAAAATTCAGCTTTGCCATCACAAGAATAAATTACATTTTAAAATAGATTAAAATAGAAAACAGTTATTTTAAATGGTTAATTAATCTTTAAAAACATTTATATTTATTTTATGACACTAATACTGTTAAATGTAATCATTAGCAAATATAAAAATAAATATCTATTTGTTATAGTGTAAATTGTGATGCCTAAATTCACTGGTAGCCTTTAAAATGTTTTATTTGCAATTTATTTAGACAAAATAATATAATGTTTTACTATTGCCCATTTATTTGTCGGTTATTGGCCATAACATTGAGTATGTTTTTGTTTTTTTAAGGATGTATTCATGTCTATTCCCTGTTTTCTAGCAAAATGGGACTGTTTTGTTTTTTAAAAAAAACAAAACATTCACCATGAACAGCTGTGTTGTTTAATATAGTAACTGACCCTGAATTGCTGAATCATAAAAGCCCATTTGCTAAACAAACTAAAGCAATTGCTTACAAAAATATGTCAAGCCAAAGAGTCATGATACAAAAAAACACAGCAAAGCTCATAACACATCTGTTATCCTTCAAATGACAGTGTTTGGAGGATTCGATTCTAAAATAATCCATTCTGGAACTTATCGGCATGATCCAGAACACTTAATATTCCACACCAGATGTTTCATCTCTATCTCACAGCTGGGAAGAATCTCATCTCAAGGCTTTTGAGTGGGGTAAAGCGTGGGATTGCCTCCAGCCAGCTAGTTTACAATCATCTGCTCCTGGAGAATTTTTTTTTCGCCGGGCTTAGCATGATAGTGATCAGATGGCAAATGGTGGATCTTATCAGGCTCTGTGATGTTGATCCATGTTCTTCCAATCTGCAGGGAGAGCAGTGCAATACCGTGCCCGACACCATAGACGATATCGTCGCTGATATTGCTCAGGAGGAGAAGGAGGAAGGTGCGTATGGCTACGCTATCTTATCCAATTTGTAGCACCTCATTTAAAAACATAGCCACAGGACAGTTTAATGAACAAGGCGGCCAGCAGGTATCTTAGAGTAAACCTCCCAATGTCCCTTCTGTCATGGTTAAGTCAAACAACAGGAAGATGAAGAAGAACAATATGCTTTATCATGGTGCACTTCAATTATGTTTGTTGGCTAATGCACCGCGCCAGATGATAACCTGTGCCAGATGATTACCTGTGGTTTCCCTCCAGTTTTTTGTGAGTTTCAGGATTGGGAGGTGAGGACTGGAATGAACAATGTGAGCGGTGCTAGACTTACTTTTTTTTTTTAAAGCTAAAGAGCATAATTTCTGCACTACTAGCAGCCATTAGTCCAGAACTTAACCAGTGTTACTGTCTGGCTGGTCAGGGAATGTTTTGATAGCACCACTGAGAGGAATAAAAAAGAGACAAGGACAGAAAGATACGAAGACACAAAGAAAAGTCAATGTCTTCCCCATTAAATGCCCTGCTAAAGTGTCTCTGCTTTTCATTGACCATGCCATTTCCCCTAATGAGTCTGTCTACTAACTTTTCTGCAGGAGACAACACTCCAGAGACATGCATCTACTCAAACTGGTCTCCATGGTCGGCCTGCAGCTCCTCCACCTGCGATAAGGGTCGGAGGATGAGGCAGAGGATGCTAAAAGCACAGCTGGACCCCATCATGCCCTGTCTGCACACCCAAGACTTTGAGCCCTGCATGGGTCCGGGCTGCAGCGAGGAGGGTGAGCAAGATAATGCTGGTCTCCAGCTCTCCAGTGCATATAAAAGCCTTTGAGGCTGACGGATTTAGAGATCGCTATCTCAGAGCGTGCCAGGAAGGAAGGTGCATGGAATAAGGGAAAGACAAAAAAATGGAGGAGTAAGGAATCAAAATGTTGTGCAGAAATCCATGCATAAAAAGCATTGATTTTTCTTTTCTTTTAGTCAGCTCTGAGTGGAGCATGTTATTAATTGATAGTCTTGTTACAGAGAGTAATGTAGAGAAATGCAAGGCCTCTGATTTCAAGGTTAAGAAAATCTTATCCGACCTCAAACTGCTGCTGTGGAGTTTTATGCCCGCAATCTGCTTGAGCAGACCAAGGTATCGATTCTCTCGTTGGAGAGGTAGACGCTATAAACCATAACCGTAAACTATAAATTGCGGTTTATCGTTTAAAAGAATCAATAGGACATTTGCACTTTGGTTGGTTCGCCATTTGGGTCAGAGTGTAAAATCTTGGAAAGTTAAACTGCAAATAATATCTTCGCATTTGAGTTGTTGGCTGTCTTTACTTAGATCTGTGTATCTATACAGCTGTAAGGGCTGCACAATTAATCAAATTAAAGTCAAAATTGCTGTATGGCCTTCTGTGACTTTATTTAAATAAATATAGTCTCCATGTGCTGGATGTTCTACAATAGGTATTATTCTTCAGTGTGGCAGAAACAGGTCTTCACTTTTCCGCCAAAGTAAAGGCTACATTTGAATGTTTAACAAACCACTTTGTGGTGTGATGTAAAATTTATGATGTAAAAATTATATATTTTTAATCGAATATCAAATTTTAATAAATTTGCTTCAATTTTAAAATATTGTAAAATAATCTAATTTACAATATATTAAAATGTTCAAAATATTCATGTTTATGTTTTTGGTATAATATTTTATACCATTGAAAACATTTAATTTCTAAAATATTCTAAATATTCAATTATTTTGTATAAGATATTTGTATAAGACACGATATACTATCATANTATACTATCATATATACATATTTTATTTTTTTATATTTTAAAATATTTTTTAATATACAGTATTAAAATGTTCTAAATAGTCAAAATATCCCAATGTGTTTAATATATGATGTACTATTGTAAAAAAAAAAATATTGTAGTTTTAGAATATTTTTAAATATCTAATTTAACAACTATAAATATTAGTAGTAGTAGTAGTAGTAATATGCAAAAATAATATGAAGTGGACAGAGTTGCAAAAAATCAATCTGAATGAAAATGATCAAAGCTAAAGGCCGATTCACACCGCACAGACAAACACCAACAAACAAGTTGGCCATTGGATTTAGAATTTTATGAAAAATAACTGTCATTTATCACGGAACAGTCGTCACGGTCTACAGCGTCTTTTTTTGTAAACATGAATTCAACATATAGTAATACATTCAAAATGTAAAAATATACAACCTGCTCGACTTTACCGCAAAAATATTATTCTTTTAATTCAGCCAAGAGGTCATGCTGTGACATATCGATCTTCTACTGGTCACACGTCTTCATGTGATGTGAATTCGTAGGTCAGAGTTCACCAAACTTGAACTTTGAAACGCAGCAAAATGGGAAACTTTTCGCACAAGCTTGTGTTTCCGTTCTGACGCATTCACATGCGTACTGTATGAATGGAAGTCAATGGGACGAAAAGTGCAGTGTGGCCACACCTTTAAAGGTTAATTCACCCAAAAATGAAAATTCTGTCATTTATTACTCACCCTCATGTCATTCCACACCGTAAGACCTTCGTTCATCTTCGGAACACAAATTAAGATATTTTTGATGAAATCCGATGGCTCATTGAGGCCTCCATTGACAGCAGGATAATTAACACTTTCAGTATCCAGAAAGCTACTAAAGACATATTTAAAACAGTTCATGTGACTACAGTGGTCCAACCTTAATGTTATAAAGCGACGAGAATACTTTTTGTGTGCCAAAAAAACAAAATAAGTGAAGTGAAGTGAAGTGAAGTGACATGTGGCCAAGTATGGTGACCCATACTCGGAATTTGTGCTCTGCATTTAACCCATCCAAGTGCACACACACAGCAGTGAACACACACACCGTGAACACACACCCGGAGCAGTGGGCAGCCATTGCTGCGGCGCCCGGGGAGCAGTTGGGGGTACGGTGCCTTGCTCAAGGGTCTCACCTCAGTCATGGTATTGAGGGTGGGGAGAGCGCTGGACATTCACTCCCCTCACCGACAATCCCTGCCGGACCTGAGATTCGAACCCATGACCTTTGGGTTACAAGTCCGACTCTCTATCCATTAGGCCACGACTGCCCCACGACTGCCCCACGACTGCCCCACGACTGCCCCACGACTGCCCCACGACCTCAAGCGACGAGGATTGGATTGTTCAATAAATAACGACTTTATTGTCGACTTTATTGAACAATATCTAGTGATGGGCGATTTCAAAACACTGCTTCATGAAGCTTCGAAGCTTTACGAATCTTTTGTTTCGAATCAGTGGATCAGAGCATGTATCTGATGAGAGTTAATGAGAGTTATTTTGTTTAGTTTTTTGGCACACAAAAAGTATTCTCATCGCTTCATAGCATTAAGGTTGAACCACTGTAGTCACATGAACTGTTTTAAATATGTTTTTAGTAGCTTTTTGGGCATTTGAAAGTGTTGAGCAATTGTATTTTATCAAAAATATCTTAATTTGTGTTCCGAAGATGGGTGGAATTTGTGTTCATTTTTGGGTGAACTAACCCTTTAACACACTGATCCACAACAAACGTGTTTGTTGTCGTTTGTCTGTGCGGTGAGAATTGGCCTTAAAATGGACCAAAAATAGGTCTGAGTCCACTTTGAAGTACAATGTGAATCCAATGACAATCAGATTGCTTTGAAGTCCATTCATTTTTGGCTCTAAAAAAGGTCTGTATTTTATACTTTTAAAGAGAACAAGCATGGATGTCCTTCAAGACTAACTTTTTCTATTAGCAGCAGAACTTTTTGTTGTGCAAAACTATTTTAACTATTTTAACAAAAGGCATAGTTTGTAGTTTTTGCTGTTCCGCATGAGAGCTGCTGTTTTAGTTTGAGTTATTCTTGTTCTTTTAATCTTGATATCAAACAAAAATGTGAGATATTCTAACACATTGCAGTTCAAATCGCAATAACAATACGCAAAAATGACCACAATAAGATTCTTAGACCAAGTTGTGCAGCACCTGTGATGTCTCGCCATCTGGCTTAATGGTGACTTTCTCTCTTTTTTTCCCTCTGTCTGTCAACGTATCTGCATCAACCCATCCGTCTACTTCACCTGTACCTCTCCATCCTCTGATCTGTCTGTTTTTCCACATCACGTCTTCATCCTGTCAACCCTGACGTGAAGCTTTTAAAGACTCTGAAGGCTGTTGTTTCTCGCCAGTGCTCGCTATTGATTAATAGAACCAGCGTTGCTTTGCGCAGACGCTCCTTTGTTTTTAATTAATAGGCCGTTAAGGGCCTGCATTGATTGATAATCCACCATCCCGTTGACAGGCCGGCACTGGGGCCTCTGCGGGCCCCATCAGGGCCACGTTTATTTACAGCTCTTATTAATGATTCACTTAGTTCTGCTTTATTAGGTAGTGCTCGATGCTCATCCCAAATGGGGTCTGCAATTCTGCACTGGAGACAAATCTATGGAGAGTCGCCCCAAGTTCATCCATCCCGTCTGATAACAAATCTATTTACAAGCTCTGCCTTAGAGATAATTGGAACGGCTGAGGTGAGATAAAGCATGGCTGGATCGGTCAATTTGATCACATCTGTCAGCACTTTATAAGGGGAGAAAGGTGGAAGATATGAAAGATGAACTGTAGAGCACAGCAACTTTGAAGGAGGATTGTAATCTTACAGTCCGTCATACATAAAGAAAGAGGATTATAGGAGCAGCTCACTGCATCGTATTGTTGTATATATTGAAGAGTGAATATTTTACATATTTTTTCTTTATCATAATAAAATAAAAAGGGCTGGGCTGCTGGACGTGGGCTGTTTGTAAGTCATGGCCAGCAATATCAGAGACACCAGTTTTCATAACTTAAATTATTATTAATAGTCCTATCCTGAATATTAGTATTAAATTCTGCAAAATAATTATTACATTATAATATTGTACAATTTAATAATAATAATCACAATATGCTTAATTATTATTATTACATTCTACACATTAAATATTACGTTTTATGTTAATTATAATATTGTATAATTTAATAATAATAATAATGAAAACATTTTTTTTTGTTTTTATTGTGTTTTTCTGACAATATAGTTCATTACCTTATTGCAAACTTAATAGACTAAGTATATTATTATATTCTACACATTAGGTATTAAATTTGTTGTTAATTATAATATTGCTTAATTTATTAATAATAATAATAATCACAATAAACAAATTTGTGGCAAGTACTATAGTTCATTATTATTATTTTTAATGTACAATTCTACACATTTAATATTACATTTTATTTTAATTATAATATTGTATAATTTAATGATAATAATAATAAACATGACAAGTATTGTAATTTATTATAGTAATGTGTAATTTATTATTATTACACAATAAATACAATAAACAAATTTGTCAAATAATATAGTTTATTATTATTATTAAATTATACACATTAAACACTTAATTTGATGTTAATTATAAATATTGTATATTTAAATAAAAATGATAACCACAATAAACATTTTTCCTGACAAAGCNAGTAATATAGTTTATTATTATTATTATTTAACATCAAATGTTGTGTATAATGTAACATTAATAATTATTATTATTATTATAATAAAGCACATTTGTTGACAAGTAATTTAGTTTATTAGCCTGTTGCATATAATTTATAATTTTACTGTATGTTTGGCACCTTTTGGCTCATCCATGTAAAAACTATTGAATTACTAATAACTTTTTGTACATTTTTGTTAAATTTTTGTCCACAAAATAAATAACAAATATTAAAGCATAAATCTTTCAATCAAAAGCTTTTTAAAGTCACATGTGTATAAATTCAGTACATTTAGTCAAATGTGTCCATTCATTCATCACCAGATCTCAGAGTATACTTTTAAGAAAGTTTTGTGACATACAGTACCTCACTGTAGCATATGGCTGCGTTCTGTTCTCTAGAGGCGTCCACATGTATGATGTCAGAGTGGATCAGCTGGTCTCCGTGCAGCGCCTCATGTGGCATGGGCATGAGATCCAGAGAGAGGTATGTCAAGCAGTTCCCAGAGGACGGCTCCAGCTGTACACTGCCAACCGAGGAGACCGAGAAGTGTGCGGTCAACGAGGACTGTTGTAAGTTATACATATATGTTGTGTTCATGTTTTATGGACATTCAGTGTCAAATAACTATCCTAAAATCTACACCAGTAATATTAGACACATGTATGTGTGTGTTTTAGCACCCAGTAGCTGTGTGGTGACCGAGTGGGGTGAGTGGGAGCCCTGCAGCGTGAGCTGTGGAGTGGGGATGAGGAGGAGAGAGCGCATGATGAAGATGGAAGCCTCGGACGGCTCGCCCTGTCGAGCGCAGCTGGCTGAGGCAGAGAAGTGCATGATGCCTGAGTGCAGTAAGTATGAAGCCACGAAATGTCAATTCAGTCAACACAATCCAACAACCTCTCATGGGCCAGGCAAGATGCCCTGCTTCACCAGGCTTGATTCATTACCAGAATTCCTCTTTGGTGCTAGTCGATTTCTAATTAGACCTGCTTGTCACTTGCCCCGAGTCGGGCTGCACCAGTCGTTCATAAAGTCTCATTTAAATTGAGGTGTCAAGAAACGACTCGTTGTTAAGTCAGTACTTCATTTGGCTGCACCATTTGTTCTTAAGGCAAGATATAGCAGGTTGTAAATGTTCTGTAAAGTAATGAATAGTCACATTATATGACTTTTATTCATGCAATAATCAATAAGTCAAATTTGTACATAGAAGAAGTTAAAGGCTGTATATTTTAGTTATAACTCGTAACGGTTGATGCTTCAAACTGAACACAATTCAGTTTACCATTGCAATATGATTTATAAATAATAATAATAAATATCATAATAAGTAATCATAAATAAAATATAATAAATAGTAGATTTAAATATGTTAAATTAGGACAATACCAATACAACAGACTGGAAAGATGTTTCATTCATTCATTCACTTTTATTAATAAATTACATATTAAATATTAGATTTGATGTTAATTATAATATTGTATAATTTAACAACCACAACAATAATAATAATGATAATAATAATAATAATAATAATAATTTTTCTGAGTAGTAAATGTAACTGGCGACTCAAAATGGTTTTTTACTTAAATATGATTGATTTATAGTGGGTGAGAAAAAGTAAGCATCATGGAAAAGTTTTGGTTTGAATGCTCTTAGTTTTAGAAATATTTTAAATATAATTTCTTTGGCTATACAGTAAAAATGTAAAATATGCTCTAAAATATATTTAATATACTTTAAAATATTTATAAAAATTAGCACTGTCAAAATAAACACTTAAACGCATGCAGTTAATTTTTTTCAGTTTAATGTGTTAAAAATATTTAACACAATTAACGCAGCATCCTTTTTTTCCCGTCATCCTTTAGCTAGCGTTACATTATATGATCACACTCTTATTCATGCACATGCTTTTAAGCCATTCAAGCATGATAAGACGCAAAAGAGAATACAGTGTGGTTCTGGTGCAAGGTGTCTGTGAATCTCCTGTCTGTGACACACACACGACTCGTGCGCACAGAAACCCACTTCGCTGGTGTTCTGACAAATAATGCTACCTATTAGATTGTGCTATCAACACTATATTTGCATTGTTTTAAGGGCAGGTTTAGGGTAGGGGTAGGTAAGGATGTTAAATGTCTCAAACCACATAATAATTATGATGCTGGTAGCACAATCTGATAGGTACAGTAGCATTTTTTGCTGTCAATTTGTACTTTCTACTAACAACATCTGCATTGAGTTCACAAAAACACACAAAATTATGCCAAAATGGCCATTTTGTCGAGTATCCTCATAAGCAGAGTCTTAAATGAGTTAAATAAAGTCTCAAAGGGGTCCTATAATGCCCTTTTTACAAGATGTAATATAAGTCTCTGGTGTCTCCAGAATGTGTCTGTGAAGATTCAGCTCAAAATACACCACAGATCATTTATTATAGCTTGTCAAATTTGCCCCCATTTGGATGTGAGCAAAAACATGCTGTTTTTGTGTGTTTCTTTAAATGCAAATGAGTTGCTGCTCCCTGCCCCCTTTCGAGAAGAGGGCGGATTCTTAACAACTCACGCTTCGGTCGCTCAACAACAGCAAAGCTGGAGAATCTCACGCTGCCAAAATGACAATTGTCAGTAACGTTGTTCAGCCTTACATTGTTCAAACTGGAGTCGGACACTGATGGAGAGACTCAGGAAGAAGTTACAAATTTTAGAATGCATCTGGACGTTTCTGAATGGTTAGTGGATTAATTTATGTAGTTGCTGTGGAGTTGATTCAACTCACCGAATAACATGTGACGTCATGTTAATCTTTTGTCGTTGAATTGACTGTGAAGCAGTCCGGCGTAAAATTATGGCATGGTAACAACACTCTACTACAACAACTCTTCTTCTTCTCTAAAGCAGCCCAACATGGCTTCACCCCCTTTGTTGCGTGTTCTCGGGGTTTATGTAAATCTTAGGGTTAGTGATGTCATTAACCTGGGAAGAAACTTGTTGTAGTCCCTACCAGCCGTTTGTTGTAGTCCTTAAAAAGAGAATACTTTAAAAGAAAATATCTCCCTTTGCATTAAACTTTGAGCGTCGTAACTTTGCAAATGTTGTTTATGCTCAAACAGCAACATTACACACTAACTAAAGTGAAAAAAAAATGAAATCATAATGTGAGAAAATAGGATGCAGATCTGTGTGACTGCGTCATGTGTGACAGGTCTTTAATGTTTGGTGCAATTAAGTAGTAAAAAAAAATTTAAACGATTGACAGCACTAATAAAAATATTAAAAGGTAGTAACACTCTATTAACCATGTGTGTGTAGACGCAGTGGTGTGTATGCTGTCTCCGTGGTCAGACTGGGGAGAATGCAGTGTTTCCTGCGGTGTAGGCATGCGTTCCCGTCAGCGCATGCTAAAGACGCCCGTAGAGCCCAGCCTGTGCCCAGATGAGCTCGAGCAGGTTGAAAAGTGCATGCTTCCTGAATGCAGTGAGTAACACACACACCGCAGAAAATAAACAGATTGGTAAAATGCTGTCTTTTTAATTCATTCCATTCCTCCTCCAGCCACAGACTGCATGCTGTCGGAGTGGTCAGGGTGGTCCGAGTGCAATAAGTCTTGCGGGAAGGGTCACATGATCCGCTCACGAATGGTCAAGCTAGAGCCTCAGTTCGGGGGCCTGCCCTGCCCCGAGACGGTCCAGAGGAAGAAATGCAAAATCCGCAAGTGCACGAGAGGATCCCGCGCCAGCGACAAGAGGAAGAGACAGGAAGCTTCAGACAGGAGGAGAGCAAAACAGAGCAGGGAGTCTGTGGCAGAGGAGAGCTCAGGTCTAGAATTATTTAGTATTTACTTGTTGCAAATTTAGCTCTCTGTCAACAGATCGTTCCTGGAAGCAGGATTTATGTTAATTGCACATAGATTGTGCAACTGAATCTGACTTTAAAGTACACATGAAATCAAAATCGACCCTATTAACTTTACTAGTGCATATTACTAGTCTTGTGGTAAACAATTAATCCTTGCAAGTTAAAACACAGAAAAAAATTGTTTGTCGCGGTAATCTTTAATCAAAATCTGAAAAGTTCTGGTCTGGAATGGCGTTCCTTCTCTGTTAACGTCAGTTTGACGGCTTGGGTTGAAAACGCGTAAACCACTCCTCTGCAACCGTTCATCTGCTATGAGCGAGATATGGAGAGGAGGAGCACGAGAGATGGAGAGGAGGAGCGCTAAAGTAAAACCCTGCCCTCTTTTCAATATTCCGTTTCACTTGGAAATACGTCACAACACTGGAGAAAAGTCGTTTGCAACTTCCGGTTCACGCGGACTTTAAAGTCAACCTGAAGTGCTAATAGCTGATATGAGGTGGGTTTTCAATGCTTTTGCAAGTGAACGCAGAGTTTCTCTGGGGAATGCTGAAGTTTTGCGCGCGAAAGGTATTGAAAATCGTTTTTGTCTCATCTCATTTTCAAATAAGTTTTGTTTTTAAAGTTACCATATGGATATGTCAAGATGATATGAAATGCCCGTTTTTTTCTAATCTAATCAATTCCCCAAGAATAAAATCAAGTCTCGACCTAATTTTTTTTTTCTCTTTTGAATGTTCCATTTTAAACAGAAATATGTTACATTATGGTAGTAAAGTTAGTTGCAAATGTCATTTCTTGTTGCCATCTTAACTATATGTTAATTTCCTTTGTATATTGTTCCTGGAAACTGGTAATTCCTCTGTTCCAAAACCTAGTAAGCTCCCTACAGAGTCAGTATTTTAAGGCATCACAAATGCACTCTCAACACAAAGGCCTGTTCCAAAAGGCAGAGAAATAATAATGCACAATAATTTTGTAAATATTATTAGAATTTAAAATGAATTATTAAATTGTAATATATTTTAAAATGTAATTGATTCCTGACGGCAAAGCTGAATTTTCAGCATCATTACTCAGCATCAGAAATCATTGTAATATGCTGATTTAATCAAGAAACATGTCTTATTATTATTAATTTGTTGTGCTTAATATTTTTATGCAAACCATGATACTTTTTTTCAGGATTCTTTGATGAATAGAAAGTTCAAAAGATCAGCATTTATTTGAAATAGAAACCTTTTGTAACAATATAAATGTCTTTATTGTGACTTCTGATCAATTTAATACACTTTGCTGAATAATGAAAGTATTAATAAAAAAATAAAAAATACGTACTCACCCCAATGATATTTGAACAATGTTCCAAAACAGTCACTCATGAGGTGCCATGACAAATAGGATGTATCTTAAAATGTCGTATGTAGGCATTAAGGCAGGTTACTATGTTTTGGAACAGAGCAAAATTTTTTTTTTTTGATCAAATTGTTCTCCTAAGCTCCCTGTAAATCCTCCGTATTGCTCCTACATGAAGCAATCAATACATCACATCTTTTAAAGCTCTGCCACTCTCTCTGAGCCGGAGTATCTCTTACACACACACACACACACATACACACACACACACGTCGTATTGTCAGCATATGATGAAGTGATTCAGTACGGCCACAGATGGTGATGTAGAGGATGTCCCAGGCTCATTGTACAAGGAAAGTCTCTCTGGTCTTGCTGCTTATTTCTAACACACACACACACACACACACTCATACATCACCTTTAACTGTGCTGTCCCCATCATCTGTGGAGGACACTGGTAATCTTCATTCTTGATACTTTATTTTGGTGGCCACCTTCTCAAGAGGAAGTTAAGCGCTCTTGATAACTGCCACCCCCCTTTTTGGGCATAGACTTGAAAATGCACCATCCAAACTTAAATGGTTGTAATTCATGAATGCTTTGGAATACAGACCTAAGGTTGGTCTCTTTTTAAAGAAGCAAATTAACTCAGCAGATTATTGCTAAAGTCAAAGCACTTAAAAATTCAAAGTATAAAAAAAGTTAGATTAGTTTGTTTGCTGTAAAGCAAATATACTGCACTACACATTTTGTACTTAATACAAAATATATATTTTACAAAACAATTTGGACTCTGCAATTGCTAGAAAATGTCTAACCAAGTTGTGTTCCAAATTTGAAGTTGATATCACAAAAATTGAGGTTGATGTGATATTTTGTTTAGGCGCTATACCAAAAATGACACTATGTGACACTCACAGTCCATTTAAATTTTTAGGATGTGTTCTCCTGTTGCAAAGTAATACTTTTCTGTCACAATATCACTTCTATCACACAACAGGTGAGACCTTGAGTCTTATACCTTTCCAACAGTATGTGTTTTGTCAAGATTAGAAAAAGATTTGATTAAGAAATATTGCAGTAAATTTTGTACAATTTGAAACATGAGACTGCCTACTAGGGAGAGGAGGCCGCTAAAATAATTTAAAGTACCGTTTCCATTGTAACACAATGTCTAATTTCAAAATGGTTTTCACAGGATGAATTTTGAGTGTTCAAGATTTCGAATGATAACTACTTTATGATGATCACTAGAGGGGCTTTTGCACCTGAGGAACCTTTTCATAGTTCCTAGAACTATTGGCTGAAGTACCTGGATTTTGCCGTGTTCGCACCGCAGGAACTAGGAACGATTTTAGTTCTAGGAACTCCTTTTGGGGGAACTAAATTAGCTCCTACTTCAGAGTGGGGCCTAAACCAGCATTATAGGAACTATCAGTGACGTGAGTGTACGTTGATTAGTCAAACGCATGTCAAACACCGGCACCTGGCATTTTTAAAAAGCCGTGTAAACATATTTACTTCACGAACATGGAAAACAGCAATAACAGCATTTACCTGTTGTCTGCAGGGTTGTGTTCTTTTCTCCACCTCGATGATACTGAAAGTTGTCTTAGGAGATTTCGTCTCTTAGCCCCACTTTTTGCTTTCAGTCACGTAAATTGTGCGTTTACATTCTATCTCCGTTTTCGTGAAACCCACAACACACAACAAACACAGCTCCGATCACGGCATCCTCCATCCACCGGTTTTTAGTGCTTCAGAGTTTCTATTCCCGGTGCGAATGCAACCAGGAACATTAGTTTTCGAGGAACTATCCTAGTGGCTAGTTCCTATTACTAAGTTCTTAGAACTATTTGGTGCGAAAGCCCCTTAAAATATGTGATAAGCAGTGTTGGGGAAAGTTACTTTTAAAAGTAATACATTACAATTTTGCATTACGTTGCTTTTGCGTAACTTTTTCTCATCTGGGCTGGGCTGTTTGTTTGTTTTATAGCAAAAAAAGTTATATTTTTGTAAAAAAGAATTCTATGTTGTAAATTTAAAAGTAATGCGTTACTTTACTAGTTACTTGAAAAAAGTAATCTGATTACATAACTCGTGTTACTTGTAATGCCTTCCCCACAACACTGGTGTTAGGGAAAAAAAGGCAATAAATGCAGAGCATGCCAAGTGTCCCACTACCAGGACACTGACAGTTATCAGTTAAGGGCCGTTGTTTAAAACCCCACCTTGATTTTCTTTTACTCTCTTCCAACAGCCTGTCCGATACGCCCGTGGTCCAGCTGGACGGAGTGTACCAAGCTGTGCGGCGGGGGGGTCCAAGAACGCGTGATGAACGTAAAGAAGAAAGGCAAATCCTCACAGCCCAACAACTGCAAAAACAAGAGGGAGATTCGCGCGTGCAACGTACACCCGTGCTAGAAGAGACTCTCTGTCACTGTAATACACACACACCCCCCAACACACACAGACTCGGCCTTTAAAGAGGCTGAATAGGGCAGAAACAGTGTAGTTTTAACCCAGGGTTTCCAGAAGCGGGACCAGAGAGGGATGTGTGTTCCAGTTACAGCTTGTAGGATTTTAGAGTAACACACACGTGGACCAGGCCTGTTATCCGTGATTAGTTTTAGATGCCTTCTTAGCGGGCGTATATACTGTATCAATGTATAACCGACATTTCACTAAAACATCAGTGTGCACTTATTTTTTAACAATAATTTCATTTTCCTTTCATTCATTATGCACAACCAAATTCTTTTGGGGTAAAGGTCAGATGTCAAAACAGATATGTAGCATTCCTGTGAAAAAAAACATGGGCTGCATCCGAAATGGCATACCTCCCTACTATATAGTAGGCGAAAAACAGTATGTAACAAAAGAAGTATTCAAAATTTTGGGAACTAAAAATGGTTCTTCTGTGGCATTGCTGCAAAAACACCTATTTGGTACCTTTATTTTGAAGAGTGTACTTGTTCAAAATAAGTACCTACTCAAGAGAGCATGTGATTTCAGACACAGCCATGGTTTTCTGCATCCAATTAAGCATTTGAATGAAATCTCATATTAGTTTGTAAAGAAAAACAGGGAGTTTACAGCCAGCATTTCAGTTTCTAATCCGAGACCACCTCTATTGAGTGATATCAAGGTGGGTCACCCACAGTCGATGCCCAATTGATTTGGACAGCAAGTGTTTGGCGAGGATGGAGGATTTTTTTTTCCCTCGATTTGTCGGAAAATCTAGGTGAATACAGGCTTAGGGAGATGCATTGGATGGCCTATGGATAGTTTAACATTGTATTCCTGAACTAAAAAGCACAGGTAAGCATAACCATTAAACTTTTTTTTTTTGGTTTTATTTTATAAATCGTTATATATTAACTTGGAGTTGAAAATAGATTGTGACTTTTCATTGCATTTTTAGATGTATAAGAGGCTAATGTGAAATATTAACTCATCTGTAGGGACAGAAGGCATTTAAATTAGACATTTTCTTACTTTTATTGTGGAATTTTGGTATATTTAGCTTCAAAAAGTCTTGCCAAAGTCAAGTGTGGATTTTCATTTCTCTCTCACTCACTCTCTCCCCTCTTTTTTTTCTTTTCACTCATCCCTTCCTCTGCAATATTCTGCTATTTTGGAATAAATCTTTACAATAAAAGTTTATGTGACTACATGTTTTGGATTTCTTATTGAAAAAAATCTTTTAGACACTGTTTTTAATGAACATTTCCTTTGTTGATTTAGGACAGTTCTTTCGCGTAACCACTAGAGGGAGACAGAGACTGAAGTTGCTCTACATAATTAAGTCGTAAATGCCACAGTTCGTCACCAAGTGGCATCGTGCCTTAACATTTCAGTTTCTCGACAAACTCGGCTGCAGGATGAGGAATAGGTCAGCCAAAAAATGAAAATTCTGTCATAATTTATCACCCTCATGTTGTTGGGGAGAATTGGGGACTGACAGTCTGTGTCTCCATTCACTTTCATTGTAGGCCTGTCTTTTTTCACTGAATCCTTTCATTGTGTTTCACAGACGAAAGAAAGCTATGTGGGTTCAGAACATTCTTAATATTACAGTACATATGTTTTAAATAACAAAGACAACTTTCTGTGTAGGCTATATCTTTTCTTAGCTCAGGATTTTAAGAAATGTCTTGAGTGTTACTGGATTAAAGTAGTTTGTAGCCATGGACAGCTGCCTGAAATAGTTTGATGACTCTATCAAGCAAGGGTATGTAATTTTTAGTAATACGTTTTTTGGAAGTGTAGCCTATTACACTGGTAAAAGCACAAGCGTCGAGCTCAAGTGCTGAGCTGTTACACGGCGATCGCATATCATACTTTTATTTAGCTTTGAACTTTACACCGCGTGCCTTTTTAAACCTTTTATGAAAACTCCCACGGTTATTTGGCTTGACAAGTGTGGGGTAAACGGCCCAGAGGCATTACACTTCAAACACAGGAGATTTTCCTCTCTTCCTAAACATGATAGGAGCAATTTATTGTTAGAACACATCATGTCTCAGCTAGCACTGAGCACAGAAATTAATTAAACTGGGCCAAACACAGCAGCTTGGTAGTCATGGTAACACGTGCTGATGAAAGAAGGACCGGGCAGTGGATTTAAGAATCCTACAATGAAAGTTTGGCATATGAATATTAATACGACTGTGTGACGTTTTCACAGTTGGCCTGCTTGATTTGCAAGCTACTAAAAGATTTAAAGTAGTCTAGTTTATTAGTAAAATAATTCCATACTCTATGGGACAAAAACACAGGCCCTAGTTGTGAACAGCAGCTTTCAGGTAAATTTTTGTTTTGTAAAAGTATTTTGATAGTCTATTGCAAATAATATATGCCTACTGTAATAATAATCACTGTCTGCAAAGATAGGTTCAGTTAATGAATCGTCCGGACAAGGCGATTCATTAAATTGACCCTTCGGGAGTTTGATTGACAAGCGATCTAACCAATCATAACGCCGAATCCGCCATTTTGTCAGACAAAGCAGTCAGGAGTTAAAAGATTAATCTCGGTGGACTTGAACATGAAAAATGGTGTGTACTGACATCTTTCCGCGTTTGAAACAACATTCCTTCTCATGTTCATTCGTGTTTATTTGATGCTATAAATGAACTAGTAAGAAGAGATGATCGGTTCAAGAACCGCTTGAGCTGAGGCGCTACAGCAATCAGTCACGACACATTAAAGAGCCACAAAAAGTTTTTATTGTTCGAATTTCTTTAAAAAAAATTACACAATTTGAAAGCTGGGACTTTGTTTAATATCATAAGTAACCTGCTCTGTCTTGTCTGTCGACATGTTGTCAGTGTCCTCTTTGCTCCGCAATGTATTTTTCCTTCTGTGTGGCATGACAGCGACATGGCTTGTTGGACAAAGCAACAGTAAGGGGGGCGGGTCTTTTAGTAACTAAAGGGTCAATTGCACAATTCTTTTGCTGCCTTCATGTTCTTGTCTGAGTTTTCCATTTTCAAAGTCAAAAGTACAAGTACGACTCTAGGAAGTTTTGGTGGTAATCACTAAAAAGAAGCTGCTTTTGAGAGTCATTTGCACAGGAATCGGACTACACTTGTCATACCGGGCTGCGTTTCCCAAAAGTATTGTGACATAAATGACCATGGTTCTATCTACTTAAAGCTGCAGTCCGGCATTTTTCCTCTTTGTCGCCATCTCTGTTTGAAACGGAATTATGCGGAATTGTTATCGTAACGTGCGTTGTGCATCGGCACGACTCCTCAGTGGATGAATCTTGGATGAATCAGTGGATGAATCTAATGTTTGCTGTCAATCACCGCACCGGTGTGGATACTGTACTTCAGAATCACAGATTCTAAGTCTTGGAAGTATGACTAAAATAAGAATTTTCACCGGAAAATGTCATCTGAAAAAGTAAGTAACATTTCTGTAAATGTAAATGTTAATTTTTTGTATGCGGATCAATGAATATGCACATTAGCCCCGCCTACATTCTCTCACGCCAGCTCAGTGATCCACTCGGTCAACTTACTGAGGTAAAACAAATCAACAAAACAAAAATGTATGCACTTCTTGATGAAAATAAATGTTGTGATGTTATTTCCATCAATTTTTGTTCAAGATATTGTATTGACAATGCAAAAGTCAAGCACTCTGTAAAGTGATTTTTAATTAATTTAAGGACTCAGAGGAGCCAATTCTTGTGTGAAAATGATTCTTCATGCTCCCTCACAACCATTCTTTCACAATTTTAACACTGGTGAATCTTGACATGGTCGTCCTGAAATATGGCCATGATGTGTCTTTCTACATGGGTTAGGGTTAAAAGAACCGTTGCCAAACATATAACATGCTAGAAACATAATAATCGCAGAAATAATGATCCAGTCATAGACTCTTAAATATTTAAATATTATTTAAATCCAAACAGCGACTTGATTTTCACCACAGGGGGTCTGTAATTATATGATGCTTTTAAGAAACGCAGCCCTGTATGTTTCAGATCAACTCAAAAGAACCGACTCACAAGAGTCATTCGTTCTGGAATTGAATTCCTGTTCGTAGCTGCAAGTTCACTTATTAACAACCGTCATTCGTTCGGGAATCGGAGTAAACATCTCGCTTTGTTGTTTATTGCGGCGAAACAAAACCCGTTCTGAACAAGATTCTCAACTTTAGAAGTAGGCTACAGCAGAACTTTTGGGAAACTATATTTGTAGCCTACATGTTTAACAAATCACTCAAGTGTACTTTGACTTCACAGATGTTTGGACATCATGCACTATGAAGTCAGAGAACAATGTCCGCTCTCTATTGTCTCTTAAGGTGAGTCAGTTCAGGTTGCCTGACATTTTTAAATGTTACACATTCATAACAAGGTTTTCGATGAAATTGATTTCTTTCAGAGATGCCTCCTCTACATTCATTTTTTTCATAAAGGTTTTCCAGAGGTTGCGACCCTAACTTTAAAGAGCATATTACTGTTGGTGGTGGAAACCATGGGAACATAATGGTCCTACTTTGGAAGAACATGAAGCAGAGAATAATGTGCTGGGTACAAGGTTTTCAGATGTTGGTAACCAATGAAACACATTTTAGAAAGACATTATGTGCATCTGTATGTACATAAAAGATGTTTCCTGGAGCCTTTTGTGAAGTGAATGCTCAATTGCAAGGAATAGAGAATAGCACAATTAGTATTGTGGGTTTTCAAATGTCACAACGCATTTCACAAAAAGAGAATTTGAAATGTTTATCTTTCAGACGTTGGATAGAAGGCCGTTCAATCTCTTGAGAACAACAGAATGCAGTTCCGCTTTTAAGAAATTCATAAGTGCCACAAACAGCCCAAAGCGAAATTATGTGGATTTTGTCTTTAAATATATGGATGTTGACTATTCAGGTTGATTTTTCTTTGTATTCTGCACAAACTATCCTTGAATGTTTGCACCTTTACCTGTGATGAAAGTGGCCCGTAAAGCAATGCTGACAGTTTTATGTTCTGCGATCATGTGTGAGGGGAATTCAGGCTCTTTTGGTTTTAGTTTCTCTTGAGAACTACAAAAGGAACATTGAATGAACATAGATGTTTTATGTTCAGTGAATCAGTAAGCTGATGACTCTTTGTCCTTTGTGAAGCACTGAGGCTTTTCTCAACTGAATCATAACTGGTTCATTACACAAAGCTTTTCAATACTGTGTACTGTTGTAGCCATCTGGTGGTCTAGTTTAACTGGTTCTTCATGAACATATTTTATTTGTAAGCAATAAGGTACTCAAGGCTGTGCTGTACCGTGAATAAGTCACGGCTGAAGGGTGTTGTTAGGCACGACGCAATCCCTTCAGCTGTGACTTATTCACAATACAGCACTAGCCTTGAGTACCTTATTGCTTTTATAAAACGGTTACCACACAATACAAATATTAAAGCCACAAATATGTATCAATGCAACTTTTTTTTTAAATTGTCCCTGACCGTGAACAGCAACAGAAGTTACGTTATTGCACCACGATGGTGGCAAAGACTGTCTTTATGAGTGTGTCAGTCAGTAGTGAAAACTTTTACATTGAAAAGACTGAATTGTTGTGAACACGGAACAAGACGCAACTGACAAATGCTTTGACTAGCGCTGTCAGTTACGGGAAAACCCCTTAACTGTTAAAAGGACAAGATAATACATCGGACATTTAAACAGATTTTTTATCATGAACATAGGACTGACCTGAAGGAAAATGCTAAATCTGAATGCAGGTAATAAGCTTCAATGATCAATATCAATTGAGAACAAACAGTTTAAGTTGCTAAGAGTGGTTGCTAAGGGTGTTGTGCAGTGATACACAGAACCGTTGGGTGAAGCGGTCATAGCCGTGTTTTATCGTGAATAAAACACAGCTATTGACCAATCAGAATCAAGGACAGGAACTAACCATTTTATAAAGAAGCAATAAAAGGCATTATCGATGATATCATTCTGTTTATTATTAGCATGCACTGTATTTTTTGTCATCTGCCACTTTAAATGTTCAAGCTCTTTAAAGCAGGATGGATTCTGATTGGCTATCAATGTATTTATCATTCATTAGCTGTAAAAAAAATCGTTCTGAAAGTGATTCCAACGATATAATTTCTCTTTGCCGTTATCTTTATAGTTATGGAACGATTTTTAGAAATATATCATTATAGTTATCGTCCTTGCTGTGAATGGGCCTTAAGTCATTTAAGTGTATTGGCACTAAAATAGACTCTAAATAAATCTTTTCAGTTCAACCATGCCACAGACCTTCGATTATGTGGGCTTAATATATGACACAAAATGTCAACTAAATAGCACTAATTGGACCACACTTAGGCAAATCAAGCTTTGGACATCACATGTTTCTGCCCAAAACAAATAAAGCTCTAGCCTAATACATCTTTGACACAACACAAGTGTCACGGGATGCACACAGACAAGAGGTAGATCCAAGTGCAGCAGAGATTTAATAGAGGGTAATCCAAAAACGTAATCCACAGAGCAGGCAAGGGTCAAAGTCCATGAAATCAGTCCAAAAGAAACAGATACGAAATAACACAAAGAAAACTAAAACAGACAACCGGGGAATAAGAAGACGCATGACATTTAAACAACGAACCACAACCAAGGACAGAAACAGCTCAATATAAATAGACAGACACTAATGACATGATACAATACAGCTGGGTGTAATGACATTGGATAATGAGTCCGGTGAGTGTGTATGGGAATTGTAGTCCGTGTAACAGGTGGAAATGAGAGTCCGGGATGGAGTGCCCTCTAGTGGCTGATAGGGCACTCTCACTGGTGATCATGACAACAAGTTTCCAAGTCGAACGTAACATCAATAATTGGTAACCCAATACCCGCTCAGAATGACTGAGTGAATGAATCAATAAAACTTTTTTTGTGAATCTGATCGAGTCATTTATTAAAAAGATCTGAACCTGAACATGAACATCTAATAAGGTCTTTGTGGTATAAATTCTCTAGTCTCCTGTATTATACTCCTTGATTTATATTATTCAGTTAACCTTCATTGTTGTGTCTTGTCCTTGGAACTCAAGCTGGTGCTCTTGAAGACATCAGTCTTTACAAATCTGATAAGAAATGCAGAAAAATCAATGTCATGTCCAGACATGGCGAGACATGTTTGCTGGTGCAGGACTCTTTGCTGTTTTATTTCCCTCAACCAGCTGCTGGCCTTTGAATCAAGCACAGAGGAGGACATTTATTTTTGGCACAGAAAAGCAGAAGGGGGATATTCTCACTTTAAGATGACTGCAAATCTTTCTTTGTGTTTTTGTTTATTCAAATTCATATGCATACAATCCGTCTCCCACATGGCCAGTGATTTTTACACTTATGTGATTTTAGTGGCTTCAGTTGCATCCTTGATCACAGGCACAGAACATCATTATATCTTAAGCACTGTGAGTGTAAATGCACCATAGGAGCTATACAACAAATTACACATATATTTCTGAATATTAACATTTTTTGTTCTGTTCAG